>PVIJ01012055.1:0-40923 GCA_004024925.1 Scalopus aquaticus
TTTAATTTTTTTTTTAATTTATACATACAAGCTGGGGTACAGGCCAGAGGCGTGGGGCGGCGAGAGGGTTCACCAGAGACAGAGCAGGGAGCAGAACAGGCAGATCAGAAATACACTGCTGAGGGGAGCAGCGGGCAAGGCAAGAGAGGTCTGCCGCACCATGTGGGATTCTCCCCGGCCGGGCGTCGAACTCGCGTCGCCGCTGCCGACAGCTCCACAGCGCAGCGCTTAACCGCTGCGCCATCAGGGAGGCCCTAATACATGTTGTTTTATCCCATAACATTAAAAAAAAAAAAAGATCCTCATTCAGTCGTGTTCTGGAACTAGCTTGAACACCTTGATGCTCTTACTGTGTCTATACATATTAAATCCATTATGCATGTATTTTCATATATCTTACAACTGGATATTTAGGGGGTGTTCTATTTTTCTTTCTCTCTTGAACAGTAATAAACTGCAGATATGTGACTACAAATATGTTTTTCTGAATATTGTTGACATAATTTTTCTAGGAATGGAAATAATTCACTCCAAAGTTAACATATAAATTTCGCAAAGTGCTAGTAAATGACCTTCCTTTATTATTCCAAGCTATACTTCTATTATCAGTATATTATAACATGATTCTAAGCATATTTCTTTTTGATACTAAAATCTAATCATTTCATTAGAAAATTTAATGTATTTTCATAACTTCAACCACCCCTTGTGTAGGGGAGTTGTCGTGTTCCCTGCCCGCTGTACTTGCAGACACCTTGGATAGCAACTGGGAATGAGGGTTGGAGTTGTGTGATCAGGCGAAGCTAGATAGCATGGAAGGCAGGTGGCTTAGGGGAGGGTCCCTTTGCTTCTGTTGCCTGATTTGCACCCTGATACAATTCAATCAACGATGTATATCACAGAGTTCTAAAAAATGTCTTCATTTTAGTTGTATTTTGGTTTTGTGAAAAATGAAAATAAGATTCTATAAAAGTGTGTTGACCGTCCCTATAGTTAAACCTTATACTACACAAAGCTCTGAAGCTGTGCCCTGAGACCTCAACAAGTTTAGTTTTCCCCAAAGAACTGCAACAACAACTGCAGAAACACAAACTTCATCCTGATTCTAGTATTTTTGCTTATATGCAAAGAATCATTTCTTATGGCAGCCACAACCACAGCTTCATATTTCTTATTCTTAAAAATAATATCTAATATTATAATGCAAAATATAAGTGGGACTATTTATTATACATATGTATACACACACACATATACATGTATATATAGACACATTCGTATAAATTTTATAAATAAAAAGCAGAGTTTCAGAATTTATGTATTTTCTAAGTTTATACATCTAGTAATTGATAGACATTATCTTCTACCCTAGTAATGATAAATCATTGTATATGTGTGGCCTCATAATAAATGAACACAGTAAATATTTTCTTAGTTCCTTCTACATATAGCACTCTTTGAAAAAAATTATAAATACTGACAGTATAATATCCCTAAACCGGCTGAATGAAAAATATAGGTAAAGAAAGAAAATACATGAACAGGAACACACCTAAGAGAAAATGTGACAGGAATAAGACATTAAGGGAGGATGAACCTTCAGATTAAACAGTGATGGAAATTTTTGTTGTAAAAAAGGTACTTGTGCTGGGCTTTGAGAGATGCACAGGATTATTGGAAGAGTTTAAGAGAAAAGATATTCTAAGCAGAGGGGACAATGTAAATGATGAAATTAAATTGTATTAAATTAAATTGGGTGGTGGGCTAATTGCCCCTGCCAGCAGCCTCAATCAGCACCACCACCACCACCTTCAGCATCCTAACTACCATTAGCATTTCCTATGAGCTAGTTGCCCCCATCAATACTCTAACCACCTGCAGAGAACAGGATGTACCCAGCATTTGTTACCCCAGAGCTTGCTAAGTGAGCAAAAAGAAACCAGAGAGCAAAGGAAACTCAAATATAAATGCTAGATTCCAGTTCTTGTCACGCTGAGATGGCCACTGCCTCTTGCAGTCACTGACTTTTGCAGATAGTCAGACTGACTACTGCCCTTTCCTCTCTTGACAAATACTTTCAATAAAACTAAGCTTTATTTGTAACCTAGCCATCCCTGTGGATTCTTCCATACCCAGCATGCGAGTTAACCTAGACCCCATCATTAAACAATTACAATGAAGATGGGAATGTGCCTGGTGCAATACTGTAAATCAGCATAATATAGACTAATCTGCACACAGTGTATGCTCTGGCTATTGAATAAAAGTTGAGAAGTTGTAAAGAGTCAATTTATATTTATATATATTTATATTTATACATATGGAGAGAGAATATATATACATACATACATACACACACATATCGGTAGAGAGAGAGAGACCAATTTGCAACTCAAAGTGTATTAAATATATAAAAAATAAATAACAATTCAAATTACCCACTCCACCCAATGGTCAAATATATTTCAAAGTATAGTTCTTATTTATTTATAAGCCAGAAGATTGAATAAGATAACTTTTAATTGACTTGGCCAAGATATTAAGTTGGTAATCACAAGGAGTTGTACCCTGGAAAATATTTGCAATGCCTACTCTCAAATAATTCAAGAGGATCTTGGCAAAAAGGCCAAGGGGTTATTTTGTTAAGAGGAGCCTGTGTCATTTGAAGGCATTCTTTTCCTTTTCTTTGTAGCAGACTCAACATTCAATGTGACCCCCAGGAAACATGTATAGACTGTTTCTTTCAAGATCTGTCAATGCAAACTAAGAGAATAACCAAAGGCCACTGCGGATACATGGCAGAATTCATTCTTGCCCCTACTAAAGGTGTCTGGAAAAGTACCTTTTGGGGAAGGATGATGTCTCATACAAATATAAAAAGTTCAGATATTACAAACCTCTTGGAAATATTTTAAACTAAAAACATACAACTCTTCTCCCAGTAATACTAAATCTGGGAATATAGTCATAGAAATAATAATTCTCACTCTTAAGAACATTGTTTAAAGCAACTCTAATAATAGATAATTATCTATATATAAAATAAGAGATCTGAATAAATTGTGTTAAATATATTGACTAAAGTCCTTTCCTGGACCAAATTTTATGAGGTTGCTCTAAACCCTCTTTCAACCAGGCTTTAACTTGACATTAGTACTTGTTGGATTTGGAACACTCAGTTGTAGCAAGAATTTTGCAAAGTCAGTTTAGCCAACACCCCCCCCCCCCAATCAAATTCCTCATCCTCCACTATCCTCCTGTCCCTCCACACATGATAGCTGATCACCCTGGTCTGCTTTCAAGAAGAATCCTGCCAAGTCAAATTTCACAAGAACTCCTACCTCTTACCCCTGATATTTTCTCCAGTAATTCTTCATTCACTGACCCTTGCCCTCAACTATATATCATTGACTAGAAATACCTATTTGATCTTGTTAAATTTGGATTTGAGTCCACACTATACTAAGATCTCTTTCCCTCCAAAGCTACAATAGTTTCTTATTAGTCTCAGTTTTTATCATTTTAACTACTGACTCTGGCTGCCTTTCACAATACAAGGTGGTATATCATTTCAAGATTAAATTATATATCAATTAGAGACATAAAAGATGACTTGGAAGGATTTCCATAAGGTTCTTTGGAGAACAAATTGAGTGTGATGTAATTATATAAGATTCATCGAATAAATAATAACAGTGAAGGTATCAGATGCATTTGTGTCTGCATGTACTCACAAAGGATTATGTTAGTAAGGATAGAAACTTGAAAAAGAAGGGGTTAACAGAGGGCAAAGGAGGGGTGCAGACAGACAGAGGAACTATATGAGAAGGAAGGGTAAGTTACTCAAGTTAAATGTTGTAAATAAGATATAAATTCAAATCGCTAGAATTTTCCATACAAATATAGTAAATAGACATATGTTGACTTAGGTCAGTCCATTCCAATGATCACACCTCACAACCATGCAAGAGCTGGATGAATCTTCTGCTATCAATACATACAAAAGGTTTCTCCTTGGTGGTGCAGGGATTAAAGTCTCAGTGCTATCAAGCTATCACCACTGCTGCATATGAGTTCTGAGTTTGATCCTGGGCCAGGGAACTGACCCACATGGCACAGCATACCTCTCCTGTCTGGCCCACTGCTCCCCCCAGCAGTGTATTGCAGTAGATCTGCCTGTTCTGCTCCCCACTCTGTCTTTGGTGAATCCTCTCACCCCCCCCAACTCCCACAACTCTGGCCCCCACACCTTGTATGCATAATAAATAAATAAATCTTTAAAAACACTACAAAAGAAAATCTTTAGTAGAGCATCCTGCACTAAAAACACATGGACCATAGTAAAAATGTATAAAAAGGGAGGAGCATGCTTTAGCATGTTTATTAGATATGAAGTTTAATACTCAACATTTGAGTTTCAGATTTTGTAATCCTCAGGAGATCAGATATCAGGAAAATCATCATAAATCTCTACACCTGTTTCCACATCTATGGCATATTAAATTTCACAAATTAATATAACTTATGAAAATGACATTTTTTTAGTGTAATGGCAAACAGAAATTAAAAACAAGTTATTTTTTTTCCTGTTGAAAATAAGGGGAAAAGCCCTGTGTCTTTCTCACAGCATTTAATTTAGAAAAATTTTCTTTCTCTGTCCTTTTGAAATACATGTATATCTTCTAAAAAGGTAAATAAGTCACTTGCCAGCATTAAGATTCATGAATATCTTTCTCATTTGACTTTGGAGTCATCTCTTTGAAACATAATCAAGGAAAGAGATAACATTCTTATCTCTCAAATTCAGTTGGAGAGTAGGGGTTTAACATTAGCTGCACCCAACTTCAAATTACAAAAATAACAATTGTCATAAAGATTTGACTACCTTTTGTTATATACTTTATTTTCCCCTTGAATAAAGTCAGTTAGCTAATGCATATGGCTATCCCAACTACCACATAAATTAAGAATGAACTGTGAATGACAACTGGTACTGTTGAGTTATCCTGCTTGAAGACTATTATTAAGAAATTACCTGTAGTAGCTTATATCTTCTTGGTTATATAAAAGAATGCGATTTCTGTCTTCGCAAACTTTGAGTACCTTGCCTATAACACACATCACATTATGATTAAAACTTATTGAATAATGAAATTTTCCTTTTTTCTACTTTTGCAGAGATAATTCCTGGGTTAGAAAGAAATTTTGTTTTTAACTATATTGCCCCCAATGTGGTCATTTAACTTTCTTAAAATAGAGAGAGCAAGAGAGAAAATTCAATAGTGCTAATAATTATACCTGCCATTTATTGAGTATATGTCTTGAAGGAACAGTGAGACAGGAAATGTTATATTTCATTTAATGTAAGCGTTATGCCATGCTGGCTATAATTTTTTTTAAATAAAAATTCTCCTCTCTACCCAATGAAAATAAACCCCTAAATATAAGCTGTGGTAGCTAAAAAATAGCCTTTTTTCCAATGCTGTAAAGCATATGTATTATAATTGAGAGAAGCATACCATAAATACAGACATATAGATATACAGATATCTGTATATATGGAAGATTTTAGAAAACTAAGGCAGTTTTGTCTGAAGATTTCCTTACTTTTACCCCAACTTTAGAATTTGAATTCTTTTCTCTACTACTCTGATAGCTCACATATAGTGGTTCTTAAACATTTGTGGGTTGACAATCTATGCAAATGAAGTCTCCTATAAAAATTTCAACTTACTTATATATTGACAACAATTTTATCTTGAGGGGTTCAGAATGGTGTTCATCTCTGCAGAGTCTGTTTTAGTTTTCAGAGAAACTAAAAAATAATTTCTGACTTTATGGAGTTCTTAATCTAAAATATGATAGACACAAATGCATATTTGCAGTTATATGTGATAAATTTATGCTACAAATAATAAGTTGAGTGGTGTTGAGAGGGCAGATGTTACTTTTAATGGATAATTCAAGTAATAGAAACTTTTGTAATTAAGGAAATCCATACTAGAAAATGGATGACTACTTTCAAAAAGTAGTAAAAATTTCACAAGGACTTACCATAGCATTGACTTATAATGTGGAACCATTAATCATAAAAAAAAAACAGCTCTGCCAATACATGATCAATGAGATAGGTTTTTATTAATTTCATGTATCTATGCAAAAATACATTTAACTCAAGGTAGAGGAATCTGTGGCTTTGCATTCTGTTTGATGCATGAAATAAATCTTCTGCTTGGTGTCTTTGATAGTAGTTATATTGATTTTGCATGCTTCTTATGCTGAGTGGTTTCAGATCCTACCATCTGCGAATTGTATGTTGTCAAAGAGAGTCTCTAAGGCAATGGGTGGGGGAACTATAAAGCTTGTGTGATGTCTTTCATTCTACAGAGGAAAAACATCCGCGGCATCTTTAGAATAATAAAATCACCACCTTTCATTTATTTAATCTTCTCCTTTTAGGACTTCACAGTAGTCCAGAAATCCCAGCCCACTGATTCTCACTTTCACTCTAGAAGGCACTAGCAGAGCCCGATTAAAATGTTAAATGGGACTTATCCCAGTATTAAGGTTGGTTGTAGACACTTTGGACAAATCATTGAAAAGATTGACACTGTGGAGATGAAAAGGATAGGAAATAACATAGAATGCAAAATAGGAAGTCATGGGTAAGCTTCGTTGAAACTATAAGATTTGAGCAACAACCAAAGTGATGGAGAGTTTAGCTGAACAGATATATGGGGAAAGAACCTTCCAGAAAGAGAAATCAGAACAAATACTTAAGCTGCAATACACTTAACATATTGGGGGAACAGAGAACTGGGCAATGGACAGTCAGGAGGAGTAAAAGCCAGAGAGTGCAAAGAGCATAGGGGCTTTAGGGCAGAAACCTGAAACCAGTACAAGGTTTTGAAAAGAAACAGAGATAAATTTTTCAATCTCATGGTGGCCACTTTAAGTTTTATGGAAGTGGCCTCTCTAAATTCTTCATCATTATACATGTCCACCAATAAATGTCTCTTTTACTGCACCCTAATATACTTGGGTGATTAAGAACCTTTTAATTGTTTTGTAATATGATTGCTTTACATCACATTTTCATCATAACTAGGGAAGATGTGGATGATTTTATACATGTATTGGTCACAGTTACGTCTTTGCAGTCTGAATCATTTTTTTATATTAACAACATTCAACCTTTTAAATGTATAGTTTATAATCCCCCAAAACATTTTAAAAGACAAAAAGTACAATGATTATGTCTTTTGTCTGTTTTTCTCTCACTAATTCCACACCCCACTGAAGTCCAAGTAGCTATACATAAGACTAACAAGTGAAAAACAGACATCTCTAGTTTCCATTATAAAATGTATTATACAATTCTCACTTTATGAAAATAGATGTTGTTTGTTTCTTTTAAATCAACATACAACTTAATTTTTTCATGCCCAGCAATAATCATCTGTTTTAAGATACAATTTATGTAGAAGAGTTAGTTTTCATGTGTAAAACACTTTATCTTACCAAATTTGAGTATTTGTTGCTTAGATTCTCCTGTAGAAAAAATGAACTGCCTTCATGATCTATTATGTTAAAACTGGCAGAACGCATTCATTCTACAGGTATAGGGTTGCAGTAAGTCACCCAATGGTATAAAAGATAATGTTGATTTTTTTAAAATAAACTGTACTATTGATCAAGCAAAGAGGTGCTAGTATACAGCAGAATGAATTAAAAAGTAAATCAATCCCCCACCTTCCTGCTGCATGAAATAATATATTAAATAGAAGAAAGTCAAGACTATTAATTCATAATTACTTTAATGGCACTTTAATGGTATCCTTACAATAAAACCAATTTTTACTTTAGTGAAGAACAAATAATTCAGTCTTTTTGTAAAATTCAGTGGAAACATAAAAATTAACCAACACTCAAAAGGGAGTTAATGTCAGAGGAAAAAATGAAATAACAGCTGTGACAATCAAAGACTCCCATTTGTGTCAATTTGCAAGGGAAATGCCAAGTGATTTTAGCCTTAAGTATATTTACAATGTTTTATGGATTAAAAGTAATTATTTAATATTCTCTTAAGTGAAAACTTAAGGGCAATATTTAGCACAATCCGTATTGACTTAAAGTATATACTAGTGTAAGGAAAAAAATTCAAGGTTATTTTCTTGGCAATAAATAGCTAAACAGCATGATACACACTTAAAAAATAGTGATTTTTCAGAAAGCTATTTCTATAATGAAGAAATTGAACTAAATATGAAGTAATCACAAATAGGTTGTAGAGACAAAGATATAAAGTTGCTTCCAATTTATTTGGTAATGTATATTATGTTACAATGAATATAAACATAGTATTCTGACTCTGTTTCTTGCCATTTATATACAGATATTGAAAACTTGGATTTTAAAAAGTTAATTTTATGCTAGAAAGAACCTCATATTGCTGGCATGGCATTTACAACTATTTTTGTTTGTACTTTTATTTCTACTTGTACTTGTGATTCCTCTTCTTCTTCTTCTTCTTCTTTTTTTTTTTTTTCTCCTGCCAGTATTTAGTTTCTAGGAGCAGCTGGGACAGCAGGAATATCTGGGTCCTTCTTTCAGCAATTTGGGCTTTTGTTTGATCCCAAGGCACAAGAAATTTTGATTAACAAAATTCTATCTGGCTGCCACAAAATGCTACTCACAGTTAACATCAAGCAACATTCCAGGCCAAGGATAGCACAGAAAGATAATTTTCTAAAGATATATAAGCTCTTAAATAACAATTTAAGACCTCCTCTATGTCACAGCTTTGTAATACAACAGTAAACTCTACCCTTTTTCCTTATTCTTTTCAGAATGTTATTTTCATAATGAGATTTCTTGTTCCATGTTAATTATGAAATATCCCAAACTCTAGATATTATACATCAGTAGGAGAAACTTGTTTCACCTTTCTATCCATAGCTTTTAGGAACAAAACCTGGCTGGTGGCTATATCCAATTTGAGAGCTTGCATAAGAGAGTGAATACATAAGAATGATTCAAATGATCAACTGCTGGTCAAGCAATGAAGCAACGAGAAATTTTGTGTCTTTATGGACAGTTGTATAAATGTGTTCAATCATACTGGAAAACAGTTTATCAATGTCTACTGAAGCTAAATATGTGACTGTCTAATACTCATTAATTCTTTCCCTGAGAGAATATTTAGAAGAGTCAAGCACATGTCCACAGACATACATGGAATTATGTATAGCAGCTTCATTTAAAATGGAAAAAAAGGCCTCCCTGGTGGCACAGTGGATGAGTGCTGCACTGTGGCGCTGTTGGCAGCTGCGATGCGAGTTCCACGCCGGGCGGGGGAGATTTCCACGTGGTGCAGTGGACCTCTCCTGCCTCGCGCGCTGCTCCCCTCAGCAGTGTATTTCCCATGATCTGCCTGTTCTGCTCCCCACTCTGTCTCTGGTGAGCCCTCTCGCCGCCCCACGTCTCTAGCCTGTACCCCAGCTTGTATGCATAAATTAAAAAAAATCTTAAAATGGAAAAAAATATGGAAGCAACCAAGATGTCCATCAGTAGGAGAAGGCATAAATAAATTGAAGTATTATACAATGGAAAACTATACAGTAGTCACATTAGAATAAACTGGCCACAGCCAGTAACCTGGATGAAACTCATAGACATTACATTGAGAAAAATGAGCCAGATTTAAGAGTCCACAGTGGATGATTCTACTCATATGAAGTTCATGAAAAGGAAAACCAACTTATGCTTATAGAATCAGGAGAGTGGTGGTACTTTGAAAAAGGTGAGTACTGACTGAGAAAGTTCAATGGGGGTCTTGTTAAGGTAAGATATCCTATATGTTCTTTTTGGCTATGGATACTTGAATATAAAAAATAATCTATATTTATCATATCCTTGATAGTATGTCAGTTAAATCTCAGCTAGAAAAAATAAAAAATATCAGAAACAATAGTGAGACTTTGGTAAGCCTTTGGAAATTTGTGATAATCTTAATCACTTATTTACTGATTTTTCAGTGTTAAGTGCTGACCTGATTGACTCAAATACATTTAACTCTTCAGACCAGCTCAATAGCAGCCTAAGTGAGAATGCTGTGCTTAGGAGAGGGTATGTAAGGTTAAACTAAGGATGGTTCTCGAAAATGTGGGCAAGAATTTAGGATCCAATAAGGAATCCAGCACAAACAATTTAACATAGCAAATTACCTGGGGGAACGACCTAATATACATTGTGCACAATATGATGACGATACAGATTATGTTCTAATAACACAAAAATCCTCAGAAAAACCTCAGGGACAAATGATCCTTTGTTGGAGATGCATTTTCAGGGAGTAAAGTGAATAAAGAAAAATTAATGGCTATAGTATGTGAATGGAAGTTCAGCATAAAAGGAAATTTAAGCAAATTATTATAACAAACAGTCTTCAATCCCCAGGACACATTAATTGGGAAAGCCTGGAGTTGAGTTCTATACATTCATGAAATGAAAATTTGAGTCAATTTTTAAGCTAGCTAAGTTTAACTCCAAATTGCAGAGTACTTGGGGACACCAAGATGTCTGACATTTCAGCCAAATCACAATATACTACATCACTACAGGGAGTTTAACTATGCTTCTGATTCGTTAAACTAGAAAAAGATTAAATATCCCAGGGGACTGTGCAGAATTTATTTGGGAGAAGTGCAAAAACATAGTAAGACTGAAAGGTATATGAAAATCCAAAGACTAGTTGAGACAGAAACCTGAAACATCAAAGGTCAAGACTCTAAAGAAACTGAGCACCTGCTTTGCATATCAAATGGAATTTAGCACTTCTAAAACTGAATAGGTAGTATCTTCCATTCCTTGAAAGGAATAGAAGAATAAGCACTGGTCGGGTACATTTCTCCGCATCACTCAAAATTACACTTGCATACGGACCCTACACTTGCATACGGACCCTTGCATAGTGCAGTTAGATGAGTGTTTCCCTATTTCCCAGTGTATCCTCAGAGTCTTCCCAAAACAACAAAAAATGATTTTGGATCTACTAAAATATTTACCCTAAGCAGTGACTCAGACAATCAAACAGCTTTCTCAAAAAGAGAAAACTTGGATAAGTAGGGCAAGGGCAAACACACACACACACACACACACACACACACACAAAGAGAAAGAGAAATTTGAGAGAGGGAGAAAGAGAGGAGAGTGGAGTGGGTACAAACTTTCAGTTATAAGATGAATAAGTTTTGGAAATTTAAGGTAGAGCAAGGTGATTATAGTTAATAACACTGCATCCTATACTTGAAATTTGCTAAGAATAAATCTCGGCACACACACAAAATAGCAACCATGAAGTAAAGGATTAATTACCTTGATTGCTGGAATTATTTTCCAATGTACACATATTTTAAATCAACATATTGTTCAACCCAAATATATACAATTTTTATTTGCCTATTATACATCAATGAAGCTAGAAAATGTTTAAATAGAATAAATTAAAACAAAACATTATTATGGGTCTGTACATGAGATTGTTTTGAGATGGGATAAACATTTGACTTTATCCACCTAGCAAAACAAATTGCCATCTCCAGTGTTGGTGGGAACCATACAACACACTGGAGGCCTATACAGAACAAAAACGTAAGTAACAGAATTTTCTGTCTCTCTCTGTGTCTTTGGCCTTCTCCTACTTTTAAACTTGGATTGGTACTGGAATTCACACCATTGGTTTTCCTGTTTTTCAGACCTTTGGATTCGGACTGGAATTACAAGTTTGAATCCTCCAGATATTCAGCAGTTTGTCCACTACAGATCTTGAGACATCTTGATCTACATAATCAGGTATCTATCTATCTATCTATCTATCTATCTATCTATCTATCTATCTATCTATCTATCTATCTATCTGTGTGTACGTACATACGTACATACATATGTATGTATGTATGTATGTATATATGATGCACTTGCTCTGCATTTCAAATGGAATTTAACACTTCTAAAAATGAATAGATAATATCTTCTATTCCTTGAAAGGAATAGAAGAATAAGCACTGGTACATAGCTCTGATATATATATATATATATATATATATATATATATATATATATATATATATATATCACATTACAGGTTAAAAATGGAAAGGGAGCGAAAGATCCTTGCCTGCACCATCTAACTCCATGTGATCTTAAATCATCTTACTTTCTTTCTGTCCACTGATCATTTCTTTGTTAGAAATGGTTAAATAGGACTGAGACACTGAGAGGTCTGGGTTCGACAGAGCTGCATATATCTGGAGATAGTACATTACATATATATATATACACATATATATACCATATATAATCAATATATATATCACCTATATAATCAATATACATATACATATACATATACATATACACATGCATGCATGTATGCGTGCATGCATGCATACATACATACATGCATACATACATGTATGTGTGTGTGTGTATAAATATATATTTCTGTTTCTCTGGACAGCCCAGATGAATATACCAGGGAATTCCTGTTCTAATTCTCTCTCTCATCAGCTGAGGGCTCCTACTTCCTAATGATTTCAGCCACCTATGTACACTGGAATCACAAATGTCCAGGGCACATTTGCAGCAACCATGAATACTGGAGGAGGTTTAAAGAACCTGGAGGAAGGAAAAAATCAGGATGGTAGAGGAAACAGTATGAACAAATTCACACACATGGGAAAATCAGGGACAATAGACAAAGTAGTCTAAAAGGACTAAAAGGATGAAATGGTATTAGGAAAGGATAATCTTTAAGTCCAAATAAAGAGAGAAAATTTCCCCCCCCAGATACTTAGGAACAAAAACCCAGTTTTGAGCAACAAAGTGATATAAACAAAACTGATCTTCACAACGATCAGGTTGGTAATCAGGTAGAGAATGTAATTAAGGGAAAAGAGTTGACTGGAAAGTCAGGAGACTATTAAAAACATCTTAGCATTTTGAAGATTTGACTTGGGAAGGGATAAGTACTTAAAATGAAGGGAAGAAAGGATGGAAATTATAGAGGCAGATCTTCTGATTTGGCTAGTGCTTTGATGTAAACTATCATGAGGCAGAAGAAAAGAATATATATATATATTATATATAAAATATTTCTAGGTGGGGTTTTTCTATCAGTAACTCAGGACAGGATCATACACACTGAACAGTGGCAACAGTAAATATAGGGTGAATTCTGTTTTGGATCTTCTGTGTTCACAGTGTCAGGTGGATGTCCAGACAACAAAATGTCATGAAAGAAGGTTATTAAAGGAATTGAGCTGGATTAGCTTAGAGACAGTGATAAACATCAGAGGCACTACTGAAAGGTAGGGAAATGAGGGCACCATTGAGGAGAAATAAGATTTCATGTAAGAGAAGAGGCAGACCAAATGTCTCCAGTTAAAGGCAAGCGGCCATATTAGGTAGTGCTAAAAAACAAGGCAATATTCTATTTACAAGGAGAAGCTGACAGTCATCTGGCCACTGACATTTATTTCCACTCTGTACATCATAGGGACTTACAAAGGGATGATCAAATCATAGCACTGACTGGTAGTGGGGAGGACAAAAGAAAAGGGGAGAAAAAAGAGGGAAAAATAGAGAAGACAAGGAGGAGAATAGAATCCATAGTAAATTCTTGCCTCTAGGTACACAAAAGGGAGGGCACAGAGTTGCTAAGGCCCTTCTGGTAAGAAGAGCAAGACTCATTATTTTTACATCTTTTAAGTTCTTCCCAGCTTGCCTCTGCAGCTTCTGTTTCAGCACTAGACTTGCTTAGAAGGCAAACATGTCAGGAGATTTTTAAATCTTTTTAAAAGATTGCCTCAGGGCCTCCCCTTCACAGAGCAAAATTAACAGTGCCCTGAATGTGCCTCTTCAGTGAGAATGCAGCTCTACCTAACCCAGACCTCTCAGGGTCTCAGTCCTAGTTAACCACTTCACTCCCAACAAGGAGAAAGAAATGACCAGTGGACAGAAAGAAATATGACTTAAGATCAGAAGGAATAAGACAGTACCAGCAAAGATCTTCAGCTCCCTTTCCATTTTCTATCTGCAGTGTTGCTGAATTAGAGTTCTTAACTGTGCTTTGAGATCATTAACTGGAAAACTTCTGTGTGGGTCCAAATACCTCAAGCCTCTATGCTTGATTAGCCAGTAATCTTACATACCTGATCTTGAAAAATATGTCAAGATGTTAAAATCATCATTGTTTTTATTTTAAATATAAGAGAATTAAGGCTAAGTAATCTAAATACATTTGAGGTGCCCAAGGTCACAAAACCAATAATATTGTAAAATGGATTTGAACCCAGGTTTCTTGACTCCAATGTCCATACTTTTTCCAACACCCAGAACTGCTTCTCAAATGTTAGACTATAAATAATGCCAATTGTCATGTGATGAACACTGTCTAAGTCTGTGATTTACTTAGCTGCTTGTGTTCCTTAGATTCTGTGATCTTGACATTTATTCATTGAGACATATTAAAGCATCTTTCTTAGAATGCAGAAAAATTTAGGAGAGAAATAAGTGTGTGAACTCAGAACTGAGAGAAGTGGCATTTCTTTTAAGCTCCCAGTTTTTAAGAGAATTCTCACTCTTTTATGGCCTCTACAACTTCTATTTATCAGGTCTCAAACTTCATTATTTTATGTAAAGGAGATGTTAGTAGAAATTAAGTAGATATTTAATTCTTGATTTATCTTGACCACTTATCTAGTCTATATGGTCTAATTTCAGTCTTAAGTGTTTTGGATTCATCTATGTCTTAAGTTTCATTAGATAGAGGTGAGCTACATAGAAGAATTAGCTTCATTTTTAGCTCATCTTGAAATAACGGATAGGATATGTAGATGTTTATATTAATATAAAATGTTTTAACTTTTACTCTCTCCCAAATTCATAGTCCATTTCAATTTATTTGTACTGCATGCCATGTGCTTTAGTTCCCCAAGTACTACAAAGCTAATAGGATGCAATTTGATGGTGTTTTCCAAGAAAAAATTGTATGCTTGGAATGAGAAAACATAACCCTAAGCTAACAATTATTGCAGTTAAAATGTAAAATATATAACTGTATGTTGAAACATTTGTAGTTTTTCTCTACCCAGAAATAAGAATGTCTGTACAACACAAGTTACTTCCATTGATATGCTTATCTACCTAGTTTTTTTAAGAAGTCATCTCAGAATCAGTAAGACAGTCTGGAATAATGACAATAGAACATATTTCTAAGAGAATGCATATTCACCAGCTTTCTGTGAATGTATTGAAAACTGTATGCATAATACATTATATATTACAGGGATCAAAAATGCAAATCCAATGAGGTTTAGCCTATATTTATGTCTTTTTTCCAAATTAAGGAAGGGAAAGGCAGTAATTATGGGAAAGCCAAGCATATGCCTTCATTTAACATTGTTATCAGCTCTCACCTACTCACAGGTTGATATATTAAGAACATTTATCTAAGCTTTTTGTTTTCTTCTTTTGCTTCTGCAACCAGTCTTCACGTGCTGTTTTTACTTACTGGAAGGCAGGACAGCAGGCTAGACAAAGATAAGTGTTCAAACTCATGCTGCTTCATTTCGCTATATTTTCCAGTCAGATTTCTAAACTTCTTGAGCAGAGACTAAATTCAAGAGTATGAGTACTTAAAGGATTATTTTAGAGTTGAATTAATCACATTATTCAAGCCACACATCAGTAGGTAGTAAAAAGGGTCAGCGCTACTTATTTAGGGGGTTTGTTTATTTGAGATCTTGATTTCAGAAAAAAAAAATCCCTTGATAATCTAATCATTTACTGAAAACACGTTAGACTAACTGCACTTTAATTTCCAACATTCATCTCTATTAATTTTTAGTGGAAGTAATTTTCAAATTTCATTAATGTAGACTCTAAATTTCCATAATTTATTTTTTATTACAGTGTTCAGAATTAGGTAGATAACTTTCAGTATGTGTAATCACACAGACCTCACATAGCAAGGGTAATAATGGGAAATACTCACCTTCCATCAATTAAATTATTCAGTAGTATCCAGTGAGTTCATATTACGTGAATAATAGCAAGTAAGATGCAAACATTTCTATCGCTAGGTGTTTTTATTCTAATAAAGGGGCAATTAAACTGATGATCGCTATCTTAGTAGGTAAGGTTATAGTCAATAACTGCATGTCACTACGTGAATACATTGGAGAACACAAGTCTGTTATCTCCGCATCCTATGATTCTCCAAAAGATAAATTCTAATAGAGGGTAAATTTTAATAGTTGTGCTACTTTAAAAATAATAAGAATTATAAAATTAGGAAAAAGCAACATTAACCCTACTATATCTTTTTTAAACATAAAACACTTTAAACAAGATTTTAAAAACATCTTTAAAATTAAAATAATAAAATGTATAATCCACAAAAGAAGACACTATTGAGGTTTCATCCAACAATTTATACTAATTACAGTTTCTGTGACCTAACAAGGACTAATTCCTATTTTTGAAATAAATGATAAATTAACTAGTGATACATACTGGAATTTTTTCTATTTCCATGCATCATTGCTATGTTTTGTGAAATCTTATTATGACTTCTCTACATGTCACTATCATGGCTTCAAGTTAACATGTAATGATTACCTGTCATTAAAAATTTTAGTACCCTTATGAAGAAATTATGAAATGAGCATACAAGCCCTGTAGAGCTCAAATAATTTGCCAAAGGTCGCATCTGCAATATAGGTCAAAACTGTTATACAGTATCTCTTCATTCTGATTCATTTTATCTGACATAATCCATCCTCTTCCATGACATGAAATTCCTTCAACTAAAGTAATAACTGAATTCTCTCCACCCATATGTTATTTGACAACCCAGTGAAAACAAACCTGCTTAGCAGTGGTTGTCTTCATATAAGCTTGCTGAAAATGTTACTATGATCAGAAGTTAGAAATGAAAAATACCTCTCACAACTCATTTCCTAGCTAGAGGACATAACACTTAGTCTAAATGCCAAGGATTGTTCTCTCGCAGGGCACGCTAGATGGCTGGATGCAGCACTATATCTTATTCTGCAGAAAATAACCTTTCAAGGAAGAATAAATGCTTCTCGATGATGATATGAACTCTCTTACAAATAAATTCACCTCTCATTTGTCAAGCTTAAATTAACATTGGGAGATGTACTGTGCTTTCCAAAGGGACTGGAAGTCCTGTCTTTGAGACAACCTTGTACTCATTTGATAGATTTCAAAGTTAATAAGCATATCTTATAATAAGAATCTACCTAAGGATATGTATTGCTAGGTATTTTGAATATTTGTTTCTTGAAATGATTTTAGAGAGTACTGGTGATTCCACATTTTGAATATTTTGTAACTATAGAAAAGATTGGAGGAAGTTTAGAGTGGAAGCAAGATGGAGGCTCTTACACTAGTGCTGGTTACTGAGAATGGAGACACAGTGGTGACAGTAGGAATAAACAAAATCCAAATACAGTTACTATATATTCAGAGACAGAGAATGGAACAAACTACTTGATGAGGTTCGTGCTTGTGTTTTCCATGAAAAATCTCAATTCCATTATAAACTTAAAATAAGAAACAATTATGAGAGATTTTATTAAGGATCATTAAAAAACTGGCTATTACTAAAAAACTTTTGGTGATAACACTGGTCAACATTGAGATCATTACTGGCTTAAAAAAAGCCCTAATCTGTAGTATCTTGGTGTTCTGAACATGAATATAACCCTGAAAATTTTTTATTGGCCCTCATTTTGAAGATATTTCATATAATTCATTTATATGTTTCACCTGTAAATTTATGCAGTAGGACTGCAACAACATCCTAAATCAGCCTAGAATGATGTAATATTGCATCGCATTGCATAATACCATCATGCACACATCATCCAGAGCTGGTTGCATCATTTTCTGATGCAATGCAATACTACTGCCAGGCGGTTGCTGAAGTAAACTGACGTCAGCGGTGCACTATAGAAAGCCCTGTCAGAAAGGTTGAGCATTGAAAATATTCCAGACTTTGTGTGAGACAGTTGAAGCTACTGTTACATAGAACTGTTATTATTTTATCCATTTAGGCATAATACAGAACAGTAATGCCTTGAAAGTGCGTGAATAGTGTGGACAATTTCTGCTCTATTTGTGGGGAAGTGACATTTGCCAACTAGAAGAAAAGTATCACTTCTCAAGTGAAGAAGGCTTAACATCTTTACTTTGGATGCAAGGTTGGTGACCCAGTTAAGCCTTGGGCCCTGCATCTATGCTGTGCTACATGTACAACACAACTTTCACAGTGGTTAAATGGCAAAAGACCATCAATGCCATTTGCAGTCCGCATGGTATGGAGAGAGCCAAGCAACCACATAAAAGACTGTTACTTCTGCTTGGTTCCTCCTCTTTCCAGTGGAATAACAAAGCAAAAGAAGTTGAGAATAGTCTACCCAAACATTCTGTCTGCATTGAGACCAGTTCCACATGGTCAGAAACTTCCTATTCCAGAACCTCCAGCAGAATATTCTCTTGATTCATCTGATGAGACAAGGGTGAGCTCAAGACTCCAACAATGGAATCTTCTAGAAGAAGATGCCACAATTACTTCATATCAAAAGCGCCACCAGCAGTTGGAGCCTTTCTCAGAAAGGAAAGTACTCTGGTATTCTGTTCCAATATTGAGGTCCTTATGAATGCCTTAGAAATCACTCATGACCCACAAGAATGGAGACTATTGCTAGACTCTTCAAAACTGAATCTTAAGTCTGTGCTTTTGCACAATGGAAACCGTCTTCCATCTATTCCAGCAGTGCATGTTGTCCACGTGAAAGAGACATACGATAACTTAAAGTAGCTACTGAATTCATCGAGTATAATAAGTAGAGCTGGCACGTCTGTGGTGATTTGAAGCTTGTTGTCCTTGTAATGGGACTACAGCAGGGATATACAAAATACATGCGTTTCTTATGTGAGTGGGATAGCCGAGCAAGTGAATTGCACTACTTGTGGAAGGAATGGACTCGCAGACAAAATGTAGCAGTTGGAGAGAAGAATATCCAGCACCCAGCTCTGGTTGAGGCTCACAAAATCCTGCTACCACCCCTTCACATCAAGCTAGGTTTGATGAAGAATTTCATGAAAGCCATGGGTTGGACCTCTCCAGCTTTTCGATACCTGCATGAAAAATTTCCTTGACTCAGCAAAGCAAAGATTAAACAGGGAGTTTCTGTGGGTCCTCAGATTCAAGAGCTCTTCAAAGATGACCATTTTAACAACTTGCTGCAGGGTGATGCGAAACAAGCATGGAATGCTTTTCGCCTAGTGTCTTTCTTGGGAATGTTAGGGCAAAAAACAAGGAACTAGTAGAAGACATGCTGATGCAGTATCATAAACTTAGCTGAAATATGTCTTTAAAGATCCACTTCCTTCATTCCCAACTGGATTTCTTCCCTGAAAACTGTGGTATGGTTAGTGATGAATATGGAAAATGTTTTCCTCAAAATATCACACCAGTGGAACAAAGATACAAGGGAAAATGGTCCACTACAATGCTGGCTAACTACTATTGGATACTCCCCAGAGATGCTCCAGAACAGCTGTATAAGAGACAAGTGAAGAAATCTAAGAAGTAGCCTATGACTTGATTTTTTTACAGGTAGTAACCGCAGGCCTATTACTATTGGCATGCATTTTGTGATGTAAACATCAATTTGTTGCAGATTATAAAAAACTAGGGCCAAAATTAGAATTTGACTGTCATATTTGTGTGGAACACATACAAATTGATAGGAAATGACTAATTTTATTTCAGTAACATGACTTTTGTAAAAATTTGGTGACCAGTGTAATTCAGCATCAAATAACTTTTGCCTGATCCTGACTGTGTGAGACAATTTTCCTCTTTAACCTTGTCTGTTAACTGTCTTAATATATTTTGACTATATTACATTGCAGTCCTTGAATAGCGCTCTCTCTCTCTCTCTCTCATATATATATAAATATATTATATATATATATATATATATATATATATATATATATATATATATAAAGATTGATATTTATGCATACAAGCTGGGGTACAGACCAGAGGCGTGGGGCAGTGAGAGGGTTCACCAGAGAAAGAGTGGGGGTCAGAACAGACAGATCTATGGAAACACATTGCTGAGGGGAGCAGCAGGTGAGGCAGGAGAGGTCTGCTGCGCCATGTGGGAATCTCCCCAGCCAGGTGTCGCACTCGAGTCACGACTGCCAACAGCTCCACAGTGCAGTGCCCAACCGCTGAACCACCAGGGAGGCCCTGAATAGCTATATTTTAATGAGAATATACATAGCTTTTATAAAAAGCTATTTGTATTATATTCAATCTCATTGGATTTGGGAATGCAATTGGCAAAAATACTGACTTAACACATTTTTTCAACAAGACATTCATAAATATTTTATGTAATTTTTCAGATACTACATCATTGAATCATTTGAACTTCACAGGGAAAATGTTTTTCTACAAAAATTACTTCTTTCTAAAAGCTCTTTCATGATGCAATAACATTTCACCAATCTGGTCTTCTCTAATTTCTAGCACATAGGTAAGGAAGAGTAACATTTATCATTAACATTTCGTTCATTTTCATAGGATCTGAGTAATATGAAAAATTTAGGGATTTTGTAGGAAAGAGATACTTTTTAAATGACAATCGGGTATTTTTTGAAAGTATTCTTCAAATAAGTATTTTCTCCTGTCATCATTACTATTTAAAATATCAAATCAGCACTAATACAGCATTTATTAATCAAATGTAGAACTCACGTAATAAGGGTTGAGTAAATACATAATGTTTCATTTTCATCCGTGATGGTTCTATCTTTAAAATCTACTATGCTGAATTAATTTTCTGTTGATCAATTCAAGATTTATAACTCTATGCATAATGTTAAAATTCTACAACAAATCAATGAAAGTTTGATTCCATGGAGATTATAATTTATGACAATAACCCCAAATCCTCTACTATCCCTAAAATTGCCATTAAAAATCTGAGGAAAATTGAGATATCTTCTACTCTTACTAGCAAATATATTTTGAAAGCCTCACAGCACAAAGTTCAGAAATGCCAAACATGTTTCTTTTCATAAGTCTTTTATAGAAAACAAGGTCTATTTTTCACCCAGGCACTGGTCCATGGTATGAAATTATTGTTCAGATAATCCAATCCTACTTTAAAGGGCTTATTGATTTACCTTGCACTGAACTACAGTCTAATTTTCTTAAAATGATTACAAGATAAAAAAACAAATATCAAGGTCATGTGTGTTGTGCAGATGGTGCTAGATCACAGTGCCTAACCTTAAGGAGGCAGATTTCAAAAGGTTGGCTCACTTCCTAGAAACCAGCTACAAATTTTAATATAGGCCACAATATATGAACAATATTTCTAGGTGAAATTTAACTTTAGAGTTTTATGTTAAAATCTCAATGTTGTATTTTTTTTCTTGCCATATGGGGAAAAAAAAGACTAAACTATCTGAAATGCCTCTTAACCAATTCCATCTGTGGGCTTTTGTATCTTGCATGGAGATACAATAAGAAGTAGGTTAAGAAGGAAGAGGGATGGGGTCAGGTAGAACTGGATAGAAAATTCTGTTCGTATTATTATTTTTCTGAACATGCCCAAGGACAGTAACATTTGTTGTTTATGAATGTAGGAGAATAAATGTTGAGATAGGAGTTACACATGAACTTGTGAACTCATTTAAATAGTCATGAAATAAAACAGGAGATGCAAATGTCACTTTTCACAGGTTAAATAGCAACAGAAAAAAGGTCATGACAATTACTTCTCATTTACTTTGCATTTTACATTTGAAATGAGGGCAAAGAACACCAAAATAATGCACATTCATATGAAAATCACTTGTAGGAAACAATTACATTTAGATTGTTTGTTTGTTTGTTTGTTTGTTTGTTTTCCTCTTGTGGAAGGAAGAGACTCAAGGAAACAAAATCTTTTGAAAAAGTTCAGAAGACCACATGGCAGCTGCCACCTGCACTCCATTCTTCTATCACAATCAGTGATAAGTAAAGCAGACTGTCATTTATTGTATCTGAGGGAATTACACATTACAGAGCACATCCCAGAATGCCTAAGAACTGGGTTCCTTGTTTGTTTTTGTCTTTTTATCCTCTTGATGATTCCCAGTGAAACTGGCAAAATGAAAAGGGCTGGGTCACCTGCCTGTGGGGACATCAAAGAAGGAGCAGATGAGGCAAAGGTGTTGTGTCCAGAAACCAGAACTCAAAGGAGGAGCAGGGGTTTGCAGCTAGTTCAAAAAAAAGGACAATGGCCTCAAGGGGCAAAAATTAATAAATAAAATAAATAAAAGAACCAGAGTCTGAACCCACGACCTGTCCCTGGATCTGAGAGAAAGCCAAGGAGGTGTGTATTTCCCATCTGCTAAATGTCCTCCAAGCACTGGATAGGACCCCACAACAAAGAAGTATCTAATGCAGAAAGTCAAAATTACCAAATTTGGAAACTCAAAGCTAAAAAAGTTTCAAGAGAGCATGTCTCAACTTGAGGATAAAAATATATGAAGTGTTGGCCTAAATGAAATGTATTTAGATGTCTAAATGAAGACATAAGATATCAAAAGACAAAATATGTAAATCAACATGGACATCTTGTGCATATACTGAAATAGGTGAGGCTAAATCTCATTCACCTATTGAACCTGGGGTAGTTCTCAAGCCACACATATCTTCAAGAAAGCAAAACAGAATATTTTCATGAAGATAGAGAACAAAAGATGGTAGGAATTTTTTTGTTTTATTGGTACCTAGCAGGTGTTCACCAGGATTATAGTTAGCTTTTCCAAGGAAGAGAGATTCAGGTATGGTCTGAAAATATTAATACACTTCTCAGGGGGGATTAGGAAGGAGATAGATTTTAAATTTGATAGATTTTAAGATTGAGAAAGATTGTTTATATTGGGTATGCCATCAATGATTTGAGTGTATGGCTTACTTAGCATTTTTTTTCCTCTTTGTCTTTATTTATTCAGGGATGACTGATGAGTTGGTAAATCTGGAATTTTGAAAAGAAAGAACCTGAAGCTTAATCACAGTTCTTTACTGGCTACATAAACTTGGACAACTCATTTAATTTTAAAGAGCCTTATACCAAACAACTCTTTGAGCCACTGACCTAATTCAAATAAATATAATAAATTAAATGCAATAGGATATGCACACACACACACACACACACATAAATATATATAGCATTTGTATGATAAATATAAAATCTCTTGCTATAAGATAAAATTTAAGAGAGTCTTTTTGGCTTCCCAAAATAAAACCAAATGAGTTGTATAATTAAAATTAAAAGTTTTACCCTGTTTTTACATTTGGAATTTTATTGTGCTCAGGTAAACTAATTCTACCATGCTGGCAAATTTGCAACTACTTCTATAGGGACTAAAGGCTTAACTAAAATATTTGCCTTAGTAAGCAAGTAAAAGTTGAGCTCACTGCAAAATTCAGAATATATAATAAAACAATTATTTTCCTGCACTGCATATGAGGGCTCAATATTTGCATAGAACTACATTGCACAATATTTAATAAATCACCCACTACACGAGACATCTCTCAATTAAAAAATGCAACTGCTCCAGAATGTATTTTTGCTGAAAAGCCTATTTGCTTGCACATTAGTTGTCAGTCTATTAATAAGTATTATGTATGCCAAACAGAATGTGCTTTTTTCCCCCTGCTGAGAGCAACTAAAAATGAAAAGAAAATAAATAAATGGCTCTTGCTATTGCTTTGAAAGATTCATTAAGATGTTTACCCCTCACTTATTTAGCATATTGAATGTTAAAAAATAAACAACCAAGAAATTTCCAGTTTACTTATATAAACTAGCTTAATTTAACTTATTTTTGTGAGACGAACTTGACGTAGGTCCTTTTTTGCTTATGCCACCAGAAATTATAAGTAAAACTTAAAACTGTTTCCCAAAGTTGATATAACCACTAAATAAATCCTATTATTCGAGAAAATTTTAATATTATATCCGATCACTGTGAAGAATAAACAGTCATTGCCTTCTCACTATATAATTGTTTTACAACAATACACACCTGAACTTCACTCCCAGCTTTGTTTTGAGTGCTCAGCTTTGAAAATTGTCTTTTTGGTTTGTGCAAAATAAACTTTTATTGAATATTACATTGGAGATACACTGGTTATATTTTGGCTATTTCTGAATTTTTGCCAGTTCACATCAGTTTCCTTTATGTCTTTGAATCATTAGTAAGGCTTAATGTTCTGGAAGATTTAGCATCTCTACAGAAAAAAAAGAGAATCTCTCCAGTGTGTGTATTAAAGTTCCTCCCCATTGAAAATGACATCATGAAAGAACATTAGAATCCCTATGTAGGCAGTGCTAAATAATTGATATCTGCTTTAAGAGAGACAGAGAGAGAGAGAGACAGAGACATAGAGACAGAGACAGAGAGACCTGAGGAAAACTTTATGACAGAGGCTAGGAAGAACTGCAAGGTGTAATTTGGTAGGGTTCATACTCCACTGGAAGGGTAGGCATTAGGTATGATAAATGAGATAAGTTCAGGGATCTCACACTGGACTCAATACTGTCTGGATTCATGTGCTGATATCAATATTTTTAAATATTTAAGTATTTAAAGCTTCAACTTATCCATAAAATCAGGATAATGACATCATAAACTTGTATTGCTGTGAAAAGTTACTGAGATCATAATCATCCTCACATAAGAAAAGATAATAATTGCTATTTTTAAAAAAACTATTTAACATTACTAGTGCTAAAGCTCTGTGACTTCCAATGTTACAAAGCTATTAGTGCTATTGTTGCAACCTAATTCCAATGCCTTTAACTCAAGTCTAGGTTGCTTGTGTGAACACTGTATTTTTAACATCAAAAATGAAAATGCTAGACAGTATTAAGCAGTGCTCTAGGGAACATTAACTAGACTACCACCCACACAATAAATTTGTAGCATTGTTTTAAACTAGTTATTTATTGGAAATGGGATGTTATAATTATTTTTATTATTTGGGCTTCCGAGGCGGTGCAGTGGTTAAGCACTGTGCTGTGGAGCTGTGGGCAGCAGCGACACGAGTTTGATGTCCAGCCGGGAGATTCCCACATGGTGCAAGCAGACCTCTCCTGCCTCACCTGCTGCTCCACTCAGCAGTGTATTTCCGTTGATCTGCCTGTTCTGCTCCCCACTCTTCTCTGGTGAACCCTCTCACCACCCCATGACTCTGTCCTGTACTTCAGCTTGTAGCATAAAAATAAATAATTCTTTAAAAAAATTATTTTTATTATTTCAGAATACAGGCAGATATACATGTAATTGACTGTTGCCTCTACATGCCTATTATCTGAACAATAGATATTTAAAGTGAAAAGTTCAAGGTTAAAAGGAGATTTCAGGGTCTCCCTGGTGGCGCAGGAGTTAAGTCTCAGCACTATGAAGCTATGGGCAGCCACTGCAGTATGAGTTTGAGCCCCAGCCAGGGAGCTGACCCGCATGGCGCAGCAGACCTCTCCTGTCTTGCCTGCTGCTCCCCTCAGCAGTGTATTTCAGTAGATCCGCCTATTCTTATCCCCACTCTGTCTCTGAGGAATCCTCTCACCACCCCACACCTCTGGCCTACACCCCAGTAGGCCAGACTCAACCTCAAGTTGACTTCTAGACTTCTTATATGCATAAATAAATGAAACAAATCTTTAAAAAAATAAGGAGATTTGATAGATAAGTCTTCAATCGAAATTCGTGTTCTCTAGGACAAGAGTTTTCAAGATTCATGATCTAAAAGTCCAAAAAAAACCTGCCTTTTTAAAACCTAGGAAGAGACCAGGTGCTGGTTTGGTAAGCACAAGCAAAACACAATTCCTCAAATACTGAACATGAACATCATACTAATAAAATCAATGAGATAGAGCTTTTGGCAGCTACTACAAACTGTGCCTTCTTAAAACAAACCAAAACATCCTATCTCCCACCCACAAACCTCAGCACATTTGCATATTTGAGAATGGCCATTTTCACAGCACAAAACATTGAGATGGGGAAAAAAAATCGAAAAGATTCAGTGACAGTTACCTCAAATGGTTTAAAACAGTTGTAATGTTAACTGTAACTCCCAAAGGTTGGTTCTGTGAAAGTGCACAGCTTATTTGAAAGCAAATCTTAATACCAATCAGAAAACACTTAACAATTCCAGACAGAATTAATTTTTTATCCTAGCAATAGCATTAAAAGTTACTAGGTGATAAAGTATGCCTGAGTAAGACTGAAAACAAGGGGGCACAAAAATAATAAGTAATATGGACAAGAGGAGTAATAGATGTGTGGGAGGAACAAACTGCTATTTTGCTTCTGGATAAGTTTGGGCAGAAGCATTGCTTATTCTCTCTTATTCTGCTGATCAGAAACCTGAAGTCTAAAAGAGTGTTTCTCCAAGGTCACAAAATCAGCTACTGTCAGAGCTGGATCTTGAACTCAGTTCTACTGATTTCCCCTTCTAGTGCCACAACCTTATTGCTTTCTAGCCACAGGATAATGAGATACTATTTCAATAGCTTTGTAAACCCAGACTTTCCACTTGAAGGAAAAAGCAGTTTAATGAAAAGTGTTATTTTGTCTACTTGGAAAATGGGACATAATAAACATTTAATAATCCAGGAAAACAAGGAGTATACTTAAGTTTAATCCTTGCTTCCCCATTCTTCACATTTAATTTTTGTTCATATCAAAATGTACAAAAGAAAATTGAGTTCTAAATTTAAGTTATTTAAAAATAATAAAGAACACGGGACCTGGTTGATAGAGACATTGGCTGACGGTCCCTCATAGTCTCTCTTCTAGCAAAAGAATATTTTTCTTACAAGAATCATTCTTAGGAGACACTTCTCCTCTTCGGTTATTTTAATTCATTCAGTGATGGATGCATGGGTTGAATCTCTTCTGAGTGCATCCCAAAGATTTTAAGAAATAGTGGACTGAAAACAGAAATTCCTCTTTCTGTAGTGGTTGCGAGTTTGTACAGATAAATTTCTTACTTAGAATTCCATTTTTCTCCATGCAGAGAGAGCCAAGTTGAGAATACAACTATAAGGGGAAAGACAAAAGCTAAAGAAATGCCAAGCAAATCCTGAGGACATTGCTTGAGTTCCTCATCTAGCAGGCTGGAAGCCTGCTACACTCACCTTGGCTCTTCAATGAAACCAGTAAATTACCCTTTTATGCCTACATGTTGCAGTTGAACTTCTGTTACTTTCAAGCAAAACACTCCCAATAAGTACCACCAGTGAAACTAATGATAAAATAAGGTGAAACAACCAGAGTGGTTGTCCTGCAATAATTCAATAAAACTGGCACTATACCCTCTTCAAACATAGGACACATTTGTCCTTTACAGCACCTAATATAGAATTTGCCATCCTGACACTGATTTGGTTATTGCCAGTTTTGCTGTGCTATAATTCTCATTTTTGTAAAGGCTAATTAATAAACTCTAGAGAGAAATACCTATTCCATGAATTCTCTTCATTCTTTCAGGAATTTGTGTTGGATAATTTACAGCCTTAAGAGTCAGAAGACTGGAATTTTGGGGTACATGAATTGCTAAGAAGCCATTCGTCTAAGGCACTGCAAATAGCTTTCTCAGGGCCATTGCTGAGTTCTAAGAATCCATCTGTCTGTTCAGATGGTATACTTTATATTTTTGACTAAGTTTATTTATCACTTTCTGTATTTGCTCAGAGCCTTGGGTTGTTAGAGTAAAAGGAGTTAAATGTGGACTGCAAAGCAGGAATCTCATGAAAGAAAAGTAACTCTTTGAAATGTATGAAGTGCATCCTCCCCACCCTGTCTTTAAATTCTACACAGTGCACAATCTAATTATTTTAACATAGTTTGCAGTCACATTGCATGTTTAAACTTATATAATCAAGAACAGTTGTATATTTGGGGAGCTAAAATACTGTATATTCTGAATATGTGAATACATACAATACAGTGAATCTGTTTTTAAGAATGTTTCTAGGGCCTCCTTGGTGGCATAATGGGTTAAGTCGCAGCACAATGAAGCTATCCAAAGTCACTGCAGCACAAGTTCGATACCCAGCCAGGAAGTTTCCCACAAGGCACAGCAGACCTCTTCTATCTCACCCGCTGTTCCCCTTAGCAGTGTATTTCTGCCTGTTCTGCTCCCTGCTTTGTCTCTGATGAATCCTCTCACTCCCCCGCCCCAACACCTCTAGCCTACATTCCAGCTTCTATGAATAAATAAACACATCTTTTAAAAAAAGAATGTTTCTATGCATTGCATTACTATTGTAATCATACGCACATAAAATACTGCCCAGGAAATTGATGTCGGAGGCTGAAAAAGTTAAGTGACTTCTAGAAAGCCACAGCTTAAGTGAGTACTAGAGTGAAGATTGGAAAACAGGGAGGTACAGGTGAGTTAAGGTATTATTTCCCTTGTTCCCCAAATTTTCTAACAAAATTCTGGATTTTATTTTTTTTAGCTAAAACAATCCTCTTCACCTACATAGTAGTGTTAACAATAAAACCGACTTGAATTCCAAACTTTGAGGGCAAGGACTTCTTTTAATAATTATACCTTATCTGTGGGTTTGTCCTTCCAGTAATTCAAGTATGAACCCCTCCCTGAGGGAAAACCTCTTTTCAGTTTAGGGGGAAAGATTAAATTATACATAAATTCATCTTAATTTCCCAGTATATATTTGACTAAAAAATAAAATTATCTCCATATATCACCTGCATTTATTTTAATTTTGTGTTTGAATGACATCATAGAGAATTTTTATAAAATTCTTCCTTACAAAATTTCTCAGGACTGGGGAGGAAGGAATTATCTATAGGCACCCTTACTTTGCTTATGTGTGCTGCCATTATTAAGGAGGACTCTACCCCCTGCAGTACTTTCCCATCTCCATCTGTAGGACCCACCTTGTTTGCTTCCTTTTTTGATTGAGGTAACTTTGATTTATACCTTTATGTACACTTCAGGTACAGCCTTATAAATCAATGTCTAATTATAATACATTATGCTTGCCACCAAAAGTCTAGTTTCCATCCATAACCATACAATTGACTCATCTCATCCCACTTGCCTCCCTTTCTGTAACCACTATTTTGTTGACCCCAGCTTTCAATAGGAACCACTGATTGATTGCCTTCTTAAATTCTTAAATTCCTCTCATGACTCCACCTTCCATCTCATTTTCCAGAATGAACAGGCCCTGTTCATCCTCAGATTCCCCCTCTTTAGAAAACGAGGGGCATCCACATTTACTGTGAATGGGAATTAGTAATTTTTGTTTAGAGAACGCATTTTTAAAATTTATTTTCTTATATCCTTGTTCTGTTTTGACCATTAATTGGTTTTTCTCCTCATAGAAAATGCACTTTTTGAGTTTCACAAGTATTTGTCAAGTGAATCGATTGACTGAATCGGTAATGTTACACTTAGAAATCCATTCCCCCTAAAAACACTGAAAGGAAAAATATTACATATAAAGATGATCTTAACATAAAATATAATAGTAAAAAAAGAGAAAAGGAAATATACAATAATATCATATTTAATACTTTATCTCTAGTCAATCAGATAAAAGTTACACATTAAAAATATATTTATGAAATACTGGGAAAACTATAATACTAAGGAAAAAGCACACTACGAAATTATCTATAGGATGTAACCATCATACTCTAAATATGTGCATATGCAGAAGACTATGGAATACATCAAAAGGTTAAAAATGAATACCTTTGGAATGCAAAATTAAATGTTCTTTACATTTGAAATTTTTATCTTTCCTATTTTTTCAAATTCATTTATTTTTAATGACTTGCTCATTTACTTAAAATCCTAATTGTATCTTATACATACATCCTGATTGACTACATATTCTTAGATCAAAACCAATTTTTATTTGCAAGTTACTCTGAATATACTATATACTATATTGTCTCCTGCCAAGCTGCTGCCAATTTGATGAATAATTTTAATCTTTTTCCTTTTTGAAAAAAATAAAGAATAAAGAAATAATTTATGCAAGAATTTTTAAAAGTTTATATAATTTTACTTTCCTCAAATGTTACACAGTATCAATAAATAAGTCTTATAGTCATTAATGCAATCATACTATATGGACCCTAATAAAAATTTGGGTTTTATATCTTAATTGGATGTTTAGAATTAGAATTATTTCTTTGAATATTTTTTATCTTCTAGTTTCATCATTTTGCTATATTGGGATTTCACTTTCCTATTGATGACTGGGAGAAATTTTAATCTGGATATTTTATTCTATAAATCTGTATTCTAGCTTAATTCCTCCTGCTAAACAGAGAATTTTAAATAATATCTCTTTCAGATGTAGATATTATATGTTTAATATCTTCTATGCTCTACACTTGCTGATATTTTTATTATGTTTTATGAATGTACAGTCTTCCTACATCTTTAAAGATGATAAATATACCTTATAAATTCCTTGTTTGCTTTCTTTATCAGGTTTTCATCTGTTGCTGTTAATGCTTATACATTGATCAATTGTTTTTTCCTTTGTTCCAGGAATTTTTGCTATAGCACTGGAAATTCCGTTTGGGTGTCTATGGACACTGTTTTATTTTACTACATATAAGTTGTATCTGCTGGCTGAAAAGAATCAAATTTATTGAGGACAATGAAAAAGGTTATGAGTTCACGGATTGAGCCTCTCTCTTGGGAACAGACTACCTCCTGTCCCCTTTCTGGCATATGTCTACTTAAGTTTTGGTTCTCTTTTCAAGCATTATAATTATCTGTTTTCTTAACCTATTTAAAAGACAAGTGAAAAAAAGAATATTGTGAACCAATACATTCCCTTTACCTCAGTTTACAAATGGTTAATATTTGACCATATCTGTAAAAGCATTATGCTGAGATATGAGTTAAATAATGAATCTAGTTAAATCATAAAAGTGAACCTAGGTTTGATCAACTTAAGAAACAGAGGTGTGTGGATATCTATAAGAAGATGTACTGTTTCAACACAAAGGTAAACAGCCCAGTGGATCTAACAACATTCATAGTCAATGCACTGACAGTGCAGCTGGGCTGAATAGGCGGCACACAGGGCCCACCAAGGTGCAAACTGATTCAGCAGCTCCAGCTGTGCAAAGGTGACATCTGATCCAAGCACCTGTCTCCAGCCACTTGAGCAGACCCCACAGAATCTAATAAGAATGATCATTATTTCGAAAATGTACCAGGTGTTGAGTGTGTTTCTATCTTGGCACAACCCTCATACTGTTTCACTCAATTTTGTAAGCCAACATTGAACTTTTCTTCCAATTAGTAATCACGTGGCAATGAAGCAGAATAACTCAAGCTGCAATTCTCCTGAGTCAATATTTTAATATTGTCTGCAGACCAGGGGAAGCATAGGAAAAAGGAAAAAAACAAATACTGCATTTTATGCCTACCAGTGCATTAAATTTCAAAAAAAAAATGACAGTCATAGCAGATATTCCTCCTGTAAAGCACAGTCACTTACATAACTTAGTGATTAAAATCAATGTTGTTTTCTAAAGCTAAATTTCTCCTCTCAAGGAGAAGTGTGTGACAGAGTGGAATTACTGAGCAGTGTGTGACTGTCACTCATGCAGAAAATACATTTCTTTACTTTTAAACATGCAAGAATATAGAGACTTTAAGTGTATAAATTTCTGAAAAAATTCTCTCACATCTCCCAAACATGAATCAAATGCAATTTAGATTTTTATTTAGTAGAATTTTCTTTCCATCATAAGATGTCCAAATGTTTTTTGAAAGCAGTCTAATTAAAAATAATAGCCACCACCTATTTCTCTGTTTGCACGCTATAACATAGTACAATGCATAAGAAGCAGAAGGACACTCTGAATGTTTCTGGGTATCTGAAGAACATAGTGAAGCTATTTTCTGTTTCAATATAGTTTGTACAAGTCTAAAAGACAATGTACATTATTTAGAACATTTATGAGCAGGGCTTTTTCACCTGAGTTTTTACTTTTTCCCCAAACAGTTCAGAGACAACTGAGAGTATCTGTGTAGTTGGCTAAGAAAAAAATATATATTTATTTTTAGTAGCCTATAACTAAAACTTAGTATTTCCTTCTTTTATGAATGCCATCAACATGTGGGAATAGAAAACAGATATTTTCACATCATACTATGGTTGTGGCAGACAACCTAGGCATATATTTTATAGTCACAGGATATTGGAATCACAGAAGTTATCAGACCCACTGCTAGATCCTGTTATGTGAACCTGTTTCTTCCACTGCATAACAAACTTTCCACAATCTTAGTCCTTTAAAACTACATGGGTCAGGTGTTCAGACACAGCTTAACTGGTTTCTTTCTTTACTCAGGGTTTCACAAACCTGTGGGCAAGTTGGGTTTGTGTTGTCATGTGAGGCTCAGGGTGTTTTTCCAAGCTTATTGGCAGATTTCATTTTTTGCATGGTGGTTAGCAGGAGAGAATTTCTCTGCTGCTTCTAGTTTCTGACTTAGACCTTCTTTCAACTATTTTCCCTGAATGGGTCAGGCCCACCGGGTTTGTCTCCCCTTTTTAAGATTTGTTTTACTTATGCATAAAAGAGCTGGACCAGAGATGCAGGGGGTGAGAGGATTCACCAGAGACAGTGTGGGGAGCAGATCAGGCGGACTGACTGAAATACACTGCTGAGGGGAGCAGCAGGTGAGACAGGAAAAGTCTGCTGTGCCATGTAAGTTAGCTCCCTGGTCGGGGATCGAACTCATGCTTCAGTGCCTGGCACGAGGGAGGTCCAGATTTGTCTCCTTTTTGATTACTCAGAATAAACAGATGGATTGAATTACAGCTGCAAAAATTATTTTCCCCTTTGCCATATAATGCAACTTCACAGGAACAACCTTCCTTATATTTAGACATTCTGCCCTACATTTCCTCCAAATTATAGGTCCATTTATCTCATTGTGACTACTGCAATAGCTTTCTAAGCAGACTTTTTGATTTTTGTTCTTGCTTTTTTCTACTCATACCATTATCTTTTTCAAGAATGTAAATCAGGTCAGATGCCATTTCTGAATATAGAAAACTCTCCTGGCTTACCTGGCATTACACTGAGAAAAATCCCATTATTGCCATATTTTGTGGAATAATGACTTTGGCAGAATAAACTTTCTCATCCTGTATCCATCTCTGGCCAAGATTTCAAGCCTCAGAACTTCTGGGTAATGACACAGCAAAATAAACTTTGCAGTTACAAGAAAGTTTACAGGCTTTAAGATAGGGAGATTAGCACAGATTATCCCAGGGGGCTCTATATAATCATATGAGCCCTTAAAAAGAGAAACATTTCTCTGGCTATAAGCAGAGGAAACATGAGGAAGAAAAACTGAAGTGTGATGGAGAGATTTGAAGTATGATGAGGACTTGGTTTGCTATTGGAGACTTTGAAGTTGGAGAAAGGAAGTTGCTGTGTATGAACTCTATGGTTTTCTATCTTGGAACCATCTCCTTAATCAGGACAGGTTCTAGAAATAGTGAACAACCAGCAAGGAAAGGGGACCCAGTCCTACATCAGAAGGAAATACAATTATCCCAAGAACCCGAATGAGCTTGGAAGTAGAATCTCCCTCAGGGACTGCAAGAAAGAATGAAGCTCTGCCAACAATTTGATTTTACTCCGGAGTCAGATTTCTGACTCAAGGAGCTGTGCATTAGTCATTTCTGTGTTTTGAGCCACAATGTTTATGGCTTAAATGTTTTAGAAAAACAATAGAAAAACAAAACAATGTCCCATATGTGCTTAGATACCCAGGATGCCACCTGCATCTCTAAAATGAGTGATTGCTTTTTCATTCCTCAGCCTCCTGGCTAAATCTTTAACCTGTGATAATTTGTTGCAAAACAATCAAATATTAAACAATGATATTTGTTTTGATACTATGCAGTAGCCAAGCCAATCATTAGTTGCAATGTATTTTTTTCTAGAAAGTTGAACACTACTGATCCACATTAAATGTACTTTCCTCATTTTGAATTTTATATAGTCAAATATGAAGAATAATAGAAATTTTAAAGCAAATATCCAATTCCTTACATATATACTGTTATTTCTTTTTTAAAAAAATATTCATTTATGCATACAAGACTGGGGTGTAGGCCAGAAGTGTGGGGTGGTGAAAGGATTCACCAGAGACAGAGCGGTGAGCAGAACATGTAGATTGACTGAAATACACTGACGAGGGAAGCAGAGGGCAAGAAAGGAGAGGTCTGCTGCGCCATGTGGGAAGCTCCCCGGCCAGGGATCAAACTCTTGCTGCAGTGGCTGCAGACAGCCCCATAGGCTGAGACTTAACTTGTTGCGCCACCAGGGAGGTCCTATACTGCTATTTCTTAAGGAAATGAACAAAGACTGTGAGGACAAACAGAACTTTGCTTAATTCTCATTACTTATGCACAGTGGGCAAATAATTTAAATTTCAGAGTGCCTGTATCCTCACTGGTAAAACTGGGCTAACCTTTAGGTAGGTGAGTAATCAGGGGGAAGCAACTACTATACTCAAACCTCACTTAGCATAGCACCCAGCATCTTGGAGGCATTAAAAAAAAAAAAAAAAAAAAAAACCCGCTACCTTTCTAAACTTGTCCCAGAGATTTGTAAGAAATAGCAGAGGACTTTTTTAAAAAGTCACAGGGGAAAATGCTACTTAGGTACAGCAAATACCAGTGGACAGATGGGTTAGTCACTAAATTCCACATGCTGACAGTCTTCTAGCATTTCAGACCACATACTTTTTACCTCTTTAGATTTCCTATGTAGCAAAGAAACTCACAATAGCTTGCTCATTCTACATACTTCTCTCTAATTTCAAATGTATAATAATCTATCTAATGTTTTGGTGATTTTCATGCTAGTACTGTTTATAACATCCTTTGAAGTAGCCACAATCTAAAGAGATTATAATCTTTAGGCCCTGAGTGTTTAACACAGCTGGCTAGCTCTCACTTGCAGTTTATTTTCCAAATCATAATCCAAAATATTCATTGCACTTCTAGTTATTCAAAAAATACAAAACAGAAATGCTGCAACAGTGATATCATTATAACAGAATATATACAATAATTGTTTCCAAAATCCCTTTTCAGTATTTTAAGGTGCTCGAAATAATGAAATCATAAATAATTATAATTATAGCCACATGAATATATTTAACAAAGGACCATTTCTCTGTTAACCTCGAACAAAAGTCCCTGTTGACACACGGAGCTCAAAGTCTTAATTATATCAGTGTGAAATTGAAACAATGAGGTCAAAATGCAAATATCTTTTCTTTTCCATGGTAAATTGCCACTTACAATTAAAAAAAATGCTGTTGCCATCAATCATAAACCTTACTTGTATGTTTTTATGCAGCACACTAGTCTTCATCTTTCAAGGCACTGAAGTTATATAGGAGTTCATTCCTATTTATTTAAAGGTTCCTCTCACGTTCATTAAAGATAACTCAGCCTATATCCATTACAAATGAAAAAAATATATTAAAAGACAAGGCACAACTTAATTTTTCTGAAGATTTTCTCTCAACCCATAGAACTTCCAAATGTTAAGAAAAAAAATGAATGTATTTGTTCATAGAACTGAACTCTTCAATCATTTTTTTCTTCTAGGAAATTACTATGGATGTATTGGATTTCAGCTACAAGGATATTCAACAGAGTATTTAATACTAGTACAAATATTAAATTAGGTAAATAAAATATTAGGCATATATCATTGACTATTAGTTATGGGATTTTCTATATGGTCTCACTGATTGGTTTCTGTACTAAAATGTTGTTTTCCTTGCAGTTACTGGTTTTCAATCTTGGGTCACCTCTTTATATGTGTAACTCTTCTCCATCTTTTGCTCAATGACTCAGTAGTAGAGCTAAGATTATATCCCTAAATTGCTATAAATGTCAGCATGTTTACTCACATGAGTTTCTGCATTTAAGTCTCAAAATAAAATTGGTATCTGACAGGTTCTTCTCCACATAGGTATCACTTTAATAAATTATCTACACCCTCTTCTACATCATGTCTTTTCTTAAAACATAAACTTGTCACAAAAAACTAAGGAAAATGCACAAGCAATCTTATCCTTGTAGCCTCATCTGGTTATTGTCCATTATCCTTGGTTCATTTTAAAACAAAATGTTTTGAAAGAATTATCTATATATGTACTTATTTTTCTACTCTCTCCTAGACTCTATCATTTATGTTTTCTCCCAAGAGCCTTAAATTTCATTAAAATACTAGTTACCTTTAGATTACTGAAACAATGATTGGTTTTTCAATTCACATCTTACTTTGATCTATGAGCAATATGCTTTATTAAGAAATATGTCACAAACATATTTGTATACATTTAAAATATACAGAGATTCAGCATCTGTGTATGAGTGTGTGTGTGTGTGTGTGTGTGTGTGTGTGTGTGTGTGTGATTCCCTGAATCATTATGAAATGGTTACCATGGTCATGATAATTAAGATATTCACTACTTTACATAGTTACATACTTAGTTATCTCTCTCTCTGCATGTGTGTGATGAGAACACAAGACAAACTATCAGCAAATCAATTAACAATACCACATTACTTCATCTCACAACTTTCTTCACTTCCAGGACTTGATCACTTTTGTTTTTCTTCTTAACACGGTATATATTATTTTCCCTTCTGTTGTATTTCCTTCTCATATACCCAACCTCAGAAGTACAGAGAACAAGGAATGTACCAGATATCCTTTACGGTATTTCTTCTCTCTGCTTGCTCTTACTTTCTAGGTAATTTCTGCTAACCTTATGACTGCAAATGTCATAGCTATGATAAATGCTCCCAAGTTAATATTTGCAGGACCTCTTCCCTGAATTCAGACTTATGTACCTGCCACCTTCAACTGGTTGTGTAATGAGCATATAAAAAAAATCCTGAATGTTCTGCTTTTCCCAAACATACTAGTTTCTCTATCAACATTCTCCTTCTGAGTATAAGGCCAGCTCCATTTAACTAATCAGACCAAAATTTTATAGTTTCCCATAATCCATCTCTCTTATTCTCAATATCCAAATAGACTAAATAAAATCATGAAAGCTATTTTAAAAAGTATATCCAGAATCTGCTGACATAAAAAGTGCTACCATCATGGTCCAAATTATGATCATCTTTTCTAGTCTATTCTGTTGTATTAAGCTCTAATTGATCTTTTGCTTCTTCCTTTGCTCCACTTAAGAGTTCATTTTCATAATAGCAATCAGTGATTTCTGAATCCATTTCACATTATAGCTCTACTTCTTACTGTTTCCAAGGTTCAAAATTTACTATCCCTGGCCACCAGTCTCTTTCAAAGTTAGCTTCTTAAATTTTCAGCCTTTCATACAATTCTTAATGTTCATACAAACATGTCACCGATATAAAAGCAACAAAAATCTCAACAGAAGTTGCTTAAAGCATGTAATTGCTCTTTTACCATAAAATGACTTGATTTCTAGTAAGTGTTTGACTTTATCATTTTGTTACCTATTAAGAAATACAGCAAGCATAAAATGTCAAAATGCTCAATTTAAAACACAGTATTTCCTAGAAATAAAGGTAAGATGCTCAGTGAAATAAGCCAGAAGGAAAAAGAAAAATATCTAATGTTTTTACTTATAGGGGGAATATAGGTGACCCAAATAAGAGATCAGGGGGAGAAAATAACACAAAAACAAAAACAAAAAGAAAAGGGCCTCCCCTGTGGCGCAGCCATTAAGTGCTGCACTGTGGAGCTGTTGATGCCCGGCCTGGGAGATTCCCACATGGTGCTGCAGACCTCTCCTGCCTCGCCCGCTGCTCCTCTCAGCAGAGTATGTCTGTCGATCTGCCTGTTCTGCTCCCCACTCTGTCTCTGGTGAACCTCTTGCCGCCCCACGCCTCTGGCCTGTACCCCAGTTTGTATGCATAAAAAAATAAATCTTCAAAAAAAAAAGAAAGAAAAACTAGCAGGCAACTATAAATCAGAGACATTCTGCTGGGGAGGAGGAGGAAGAGGGACCAAAATGGGAGAAAAGAGCATAAGGAACTATGGTGATGGTTCATGGGTGAATTGGTTGTGGGAAATCTATGGGGAATACACAATAATGTAAAGGATATAAATAAAATAAACATAAAATAAAATTTAAAAATAATAAAAAAGATTAGCCATCTCAACACTTCCTATAAAATCATTATAAATTTCTTGAATTAAGCTTTAATCACCATTCACCTGGAATACTGAATACAACTCTAGTTTTTATTTGCAATTAAACTACCTTGTCTTTTAATTTGCAAGAGGATGTATATGCAGTTTTTTCCAATATTATCTATAGATCTTCATATTTATCTTTTCTATTTTCTTGCATTTCCTATATTCCTGGGATATCCCTTTCCTCTATGTGAATATAAACCATAAAATGTAGCTCCTTTACTAAATTCTCTCATTTTGAGTTACTATTCCTCTTAGAATCTGCTTATTTAAACTGATAAGTATTTTTTAACATATTGCATCATGAATTATTCATATCCCTCCAAGGTAATAATGTTAAGAAGTCTATTGACAGTTTATGATGCATATGAATCCAAAAGTATCCAGACTTCCAGTTTATAAGGACACAAGCTCTCATTTTGCCAGTTCAACCACATTTTGGTAGATCTAAATTCTGAATGCTTATACAGGAATTTCAGCACTTTGCAAAGCACCTTCAAGTAATTCTTAAATCCCTAAGGGACTCTGGTAAGTGTTCATTAATCATTTTGGGTTGCATTGCTACTGGCCTATGAATCTGGTCTCTGCTGTTCAAATTGTATACCATAAAAGAGCTCTCTTCCATAATGGCTCATTAGAATATTTTAAATTGTGGTAACTGAAACAGTTACAGTGTGTGTGTGTGTGTTGTGTGTGTGTGAGTGTGTTGTGGGGGTACTTATCTATCCCCCAAGTATGAGAAATGTTGTTTGGGTGCTTTGTAAAATCACAGAAGCTTTGCTAATAATTTGCTGAATGTACAATACCCTTAGATAATGGAATACAGTTCTAGAGTAGGATATAATGTGATTTTTAAAAAATTATAAGAACTGGGGTATAGGCCAGAGGTGCAGGGGTGAGAGGGTTCACCAGAGACAGAGTGGGGAGCAGAACAGGCAGACTGACTGAAATGCACTGCTAAGGGGAGCAGCGGGCAAGACAGGAGAGGTCTGGTGTGCCATGTGGAGCGCTCCCTGGCCGGGATGGAAATCATGTTACAGTGGCTGGTGATAGCTTCATAGTGCTGAGACTTAACCCCTTGTGCCACCAAGGAGGCCCCAGGATATAATGTGCTTTAATTAAAATGAAATTGTAGATATTTTAAAGTACCTGATATTTTCAACTTATACTTCTGTATCATGAAGACTCTGTCTGGGATAACTAAGAAAGTGTGCAGAACATAAATAAATCATAATATGCAGAAGTTATCACACCATTCATTTTGAGGAAAAGACCATGGCCCTGATAACAATTTGATTGCACTAGTGGAGACAGTTCAACTTAGGAAATAGCAAAGGATTCTGAATGGATGGAATTTTATATTTTTAATTTTATATTTTCATATCCCTAAACAGATATGGGATAGTCAGCAGAAGTAAGAAAGCAGCAAAATGCAATCTCAGTATTTGGTGCAAAGATTAATTTATCTCAGATCACCAAGGAGATAAAAACTCAAAAAGGGCATAAATGTGATTTTTAAGAGTTTTCATATATTCCTGAATAGTAAGTAAACTTAATTTTGACCAAGGAGGCCAGAGAGTAGCCCAAATTTCCAGTGATGTAAGAATAATTATCCTATTATTTCAAGCCTGGGAATACAATTTGTGACTTGAGATATTATGTTGAAACAGACTGAGGAAGGTTCTTTTTCCTCTAATAGAAATGATCTTATATCAGAACTGTGGCTCCATCCCTGGTACCCCAGAATTGAAACTCCACACTTAGGAGATGACCTGTTAAATATTATGGAATGCACAGTCCCAAAACAGAACAGAAATGAAATTACCTAAAGCCAAATATGACAGTTACTCTTAGAACACTTGAAGCGATGAGATTCAAGGTCATTGGCACGTCCAAATAATAGTTCATGGCAAGAACTTTATGAAGAAAGACAATATGAAGATTCAGATTGTGGGCCTGTCGCATAAGGCCATTTGTAATTGGAAATACTCACACAAAATACATTAAACTAAAACCTTTGCCACTCACCAACCATTTGGAATGATTATTATGTCACAAGAGATACTCCAAATGAGATGCGGTTGAGTCAGCACTTATAGAAATTATCCTCAAGGGAAGTAGTCTCATAAAGATGGTAGTTAAGGAAAGTCAAGATCCAAAAACATCCCCACTGAGCTCTTTGGGATTCCTGAAAAATATTAACTGCTTAACCAGACACTTTAATGTTTACAGGACAGATTGTACTGGGAAGCAATATGCAGTAGCATACCCATAGTCTGACTATATTACCAAAGTTTCTGTTTTGTTTTTTTTTTTGGGGGGGTGCGGGGTGGAGATATAACACCCATGGAATCAATTTTTTTTTTTTTTGCAAAGAAAACTTTATGTGTTAAGAATATGTAAAGGTATTAAATTACATATGCTCTTTCTATATTTAGCCTTTCCTTAACTAAGCAGAGGCTAGAGTTTTGTGCTTGATTATATTATGAGAAA
>PVIJ01012055.1:41023-51726 GCA_004024925.1 Scalopus aquaticus
TTTTTTTAAATATATATTTTTATTGTTATTTATGTCTTTTACATTTTGTATTCCCCTAGGGTAGCCCACCACCAATTCACCCGTGATCCATCTCCATGGTCCCTTGTGTTCTTTTCTATTCCATTTTGTGCCCTTTCCCTTCCCTCCCTCCGGCTCCTTCCTCCCCCCCTCCCCCCCCACTGATTGTCCCTCTCCCACCTGGCCTCCCTATAGTCCTGTTATAAGTGAAACCATTCGATATTTTTCTCTTTCTTTCTGGCTTAATTTGTGAAAGGATGGAAACATGTTCTGGAATCCTTTTATTAAAAGAAGACACCTCAATAAATGATTGAAAATTAGCTGGTCATTGTTTTAAAAAATATTTGGAGGGATCAATTAATAAAAATAAATTGTGGGAGAGTTCTCACTTATCTTTCTTTGTAGAGTATGGGACTTTGATAAGTCATTTAAATTATAGTTGCAACTTCTTGCCTCCACATGGTTCCCAGTAGTACTCAATTCCAGTTCATAGCCTCCACTGTATCTTGTATCTACTGCCACTGCCATTATTCAGTCATGCTCAGAAGTTTGAAGTTCCACTTGCACCATAGTCTCCAGAAGTAACCTCCCATCTCAGCTTGACCAACATACACATTTAAAACAGAATGTGTATCTTTACTGCTTCATATATTTGTTTCATAGAATGTTAACATTTGTAAATGACTAATTTACAAGGAAGAATACCACTGGGTATACACACAACTAATCCCCTGAATCTGAAATATATTTTTAGAGAGAGAAATTCAGGGTTGAGGCAGGATGATAAGGAGGTAGAAGAAAAGATGGAAGGAGGGACTGAAGAAATTGAGTGACTGAGATCTGGGAAGCAGAGAACTTAGATTTTTAATCAAAATAAAAATCAAGAAACTATGTGTTTGAAACTATGTGCTAGGTAGATTAGCCATTAGTGGCTGATATTGAGGATAATGTTAAAAATGAGAAACAGTTTGCACCTACCATTAATAAAAGGGATAAAATAAGGACAACTACCAGGTTGCATGCATTAATAATCATGCAAATATACGTGCAGCTGATAGAAATTTACAAAGTGGGGAAATATCTAGCATTATGGAAATAAGGTAAGACCAGCTTTGGTTGTGTTGAATTAAGGCTATATGCATTTAAATCGTACAATTTTTTTGGTTCAGTGGTGATCATAAATATGGCACTTAGATCAGAGTTAGCATACAGAATTCAAATCCTGCTAGAGAAGCTAAGTAAACCATGGAACTTATGCAGAGAAATACTATTATAGTCAAGAAAAGAGTTGTGGAAGAAAAAGAGAGACAGGGAGATTCAAAACAAGAATTTTGGCAGTGGGAGTAGTGTGGTATATACATTTATTGAGGTGTGAACCTACACTCCTGAAATGTGTATATTATTGTAAAACAATGGGGCCTCAATTTAAAAACAAAGAGGTAAGGCTTCATTGAACAATGAAGGCTTCATTCAAAATGAAGGCAATTTGATAAGATTAATTTCCTTCAGGTATATTGCTTCATTGAAATAATTGCTGGTAAGAATGGGGTCTAGTCTGTAGAGCTTGAAAATGAAGGTACTCAAAGGGGAAAAGGTAATATTAAAGTATACACATGTATATATAGTGAGAGTTATTTTAGCTAAAGTTAAAAAATAACAAAATAAGTAAATCAGTAAAGGAAATTACAAAATAACAAAGTATCTCTGAAATATAAAATGCAATCACAATGAGATCTATCATCCTTGACAGAAAATAAACAAAGCGAAAAGATCAATAATTTAATTTGAGAAATGCAGGTAACAGCATAAGCCATATATCCAAACTGGTGTTGATTTTTGTTTTGCTCTGTGTGAGCAATTTGCAATTAGTAAAATGTTTAGTATATAATTACATTTCATTTTATTTCATCAATCTGAAAATAATCTACTTTACATGAAAGAAACTAATTTCCAGCACTTCCCTAGGGTTGTCATGTATTGGTTAGACACACTTTATTTTTATTCTTGTTGAAAAGCCAGGGTATGAGTTTTTATTCAGTATGAATTTTCTTTTCTCTTTTGTTCATTTACTCATTTTCACTGAGCCCTCATAGTTATTCCTATAAACTTGATTAATTTTATGTCAATTGAAAAAAGCAGCCTTGGAGAGTGAAGGCAGAGAAACAAAGTAAGGTGCTGGAATTAAAATAGGTGCTAAATTGATCAAATAATGCAGGGGGTGGAGAAGGACTTTTCAATCAGAAGAAACTGTCTTAAATACAAAGGGGTGAGAATGAGCATGGCATAATCAAGAAACAAAAAGTCATAATGAGCTTGGGAAGAATGGGATGAAATTCTAGGGGATGGGAGCCAGTTCCTCTTCAGTGACATTATTTGCCACCTTTCATTATTTCTTGCTTGATGAAGAAGAAGAGAAGCACATGCAAACAAAAAACAAACAAATCCCCAAAACTCACAAAAAATCTCAGTGAAGATTAATAAACCACTCCTAATAGTAGAGCTGAATTAAAACTTCAAAGACCTCTACTATGAAAGTTTAGGATGCCTTTTCCTCAAATGAAATTCAATTAACAAAGTACATACTAATGTAATATGAGCACATGGAAGTCTAACAATATGCTGCTGACTTCTCCATAACTCACTAAAGAGCTCTTCTGGTGTCTTTGCTAAAACAACCATTGCACCACTATGGGGAACATGGTCCCCAGTACTTGCTTCCCTGGCTGTTGCAGCCTGAAGGAAGCATCAGACACAGATATGGCCTATGAGACATGGGCACACATGTTCTGGGGGATTGTGAGATGTCATTGGCTTTCCTGATGAGAAACAAGCGGAATGATTGGTATCCCCCACGTTCAACCTATCTTCCTTCCTTGAACATGGATATGGTGATTTCAGCAGACGTTAGATTATATTACCACTACAAGACTACAGATGAGTAAGAATACAAATTCCCATGTGGGGAAATGTAAAGATAGAACACCCTGTTGCTACCATGACCAGCTGAACCAAAGCCAGGGCCAGGACACCTCTTGAGTTTTACATTGCAGAAATTAAACCCCAAATGGTAACACATAGTTGGTCAACAATTCTGCCATGGAAAATTAAAAACTAATACACACACACACACAGACACACACAGAGCAATACAACTAGATTTATAAGCATATTAACCTTTTAAAATTCAAATAGCCAATCACATATTCTTTCTAATTTTTAATGCATACTACTTGTACTCAGTCTGGTCATTCTGAAGTACACACTGAGCTCTTATCAGAACCAGGTAAGGCTTTAAAGCTAGGTTGATATAACCACTGCAGCACCACAATGAACTGTTACTGTAACAATTCACATTTTGCAAGAGAACTGGAGATTCGGAAGTGTCATCAGCCTAGGACCACACAATTTGTGAGTGACAGACTTAGGTTGGAACCCAGGTTTGTCTTCTCCCAGGGAGCTTGTTTCTAATCACTGCTCAGTACAGCCTCCACTTCTTAAGATGAATGAACCATTTGATTATACAAGGTTTAATGGACCAAGTTAATGAGATTTTATGTACACTTTATTTTTATGGGAAAAGAGGAAAAGGAATAACTCTAAGGAAACAGACACACAATGTAATTCAAGTTCAATGTTCTTGTTTACTTTGCATAGTTGTCTATATGATTATCACTTAATATTCTCTTAAGAACTAACTATAACAGCAACAGAAAGTGCCAAGTATAATATTAGCACTGTTAAAACTTAAAACAGTTAATAATATGTTTTAATTTTTGTGAAAGCAATTTTAAGGAAAAAAAATACTGACAGATTGTTAATTGACCAAACTAGCAGGTATTCCAATAATTAGATAAATTGGACACAGTATGCTTCTCTTTGCTTTGGAACCTGAAATTTGAGGAAACATTTTAACATAAGGACAGCAGTTGTCAAATCACTTCCCCCTCGCCCCATGTTCTATGGCACAATTCTAGTTCCTGTGCAGCCAAGAACTCCCTGCTAATCACATTTTAAAGTGTGAGTGGCTATAACTCTGCAACTTGAACATTTACAATTATACAAAGAACTTATTTTATAGAAAGAGAGCCATTACATAAATGAGACGATTGGGTTGTAAAATATTAAGGAAAGTATCTCATATTTATTTATCACCAGTGGAGAGCAATTGTCTGTACCATAATTTACGGCCCCTCTCTTTGAAAACATTTTTTTTTTCTCAAATTGATAATGGGCAGAAATATTCTGATAGTAAGATGAAAATGTAAATCACTATTGGGCACAATGCCAGCAGGCTACAGAGTAGCAAGTATTATATAAAACAGGATTGGCATTTAGAAGAAAAAAACCCTTGTTAGGCAAATAAAAAAAAAAAGCAGGCAAGAAAAGATAATAAAACAGGCATAAAATCAGAGGTCCCTAATAGTCTGTACCTCCCCCGACTCTTTAGTCCCATAAAAAAAATATGCTTTTTTAAAAAATGTTTTTTTTAATCTTAAATATTTTCTAAACTATGAATGATTTCGCTTTTGTGTTTTTATTTCTACTTGGTACTAGCAAGATTTCACTGCAGTAACAAACAAGTCAACAAAATGAGGGACCCACACCAAAACAAAATCAAGAAATGTATGTGCATGACAGAATCAAAAAATCCACCCACCATCCTTTCTTATTTCGTTTTCTATGGTCTAGTACTTGTTGGTTTGGTATCTTGAACACTGGATTCAAAGTTAATGATGCCTCTCTCTCTCTGCTGGAGTCTTCTATTTATTGCACTTTCATTTGCTTTGTGATCCACATTTGGGGTTAAAATAAAGGGAACATAAAATAAATAATCCACTTGCAAATTGACTTGTTATTTAAACCATCCATTCTAGAGACATCTGTATGGCTTGGGCAGCTATGCTAAACTGAAGGACTTGGAAAAGTGTGGAGTGTATGCAGCTTTTGCTTTATGCAGCAGGAACAGAAGATAGCAGATGAGGATTTACCCTTCATTACACAACTGTAAACAGCATCTGAGTGGGTTGTTCTGAAGTTCCCAGGGACAGCAGACTGTGAAGGACTCACCCTCATGCTGTTCTTATAGCCATTCTCAGAAATCTGTACTTGCTATGTGTAAGCAGGCTCAGCTGCCAGCAATTGACATTATAGAAACACAAGAAAAAGCAAAAAATCCCTTCCATCCAAATAAGACAATGAGCATTTTGGCAAGAAACTATGGAAGTCTTGAATTTTGTACACTTTACAAGAAAAACAGTAGGAGATGGAATTATTTTTTTTGAATACTCAATCCTGGGTTGGCAGAACCTACAGAGGTAATGACTAGTCATGGAAGGTGAAGGTGAAAATTGCCTGCATATTTAGAAATAGTGTCATATGGAAGAGGAAATATAATCTGCTCTATGTGGCCATGGCATTTAGGTTCATCTGGTACTAACTATGTAAATGGAGGACAATTAAAGTATGAGTACAGTAAGAATATTAATTATATACATGTATATATCCCATAGTAAAAAAATACAACCATAAGCAACTGAAAAATTAAACAGTAATTCCAAAAAAATAGCATTCCGTTTATCCCATTTTAGATATGCTTCTCCCAATAATTAGGGACTAATTTGTGTTAAATACAAATTAAGGATAACCTACTAATATAACTGCTCCCATTTGCCTTAGAAAGCAAGTCCTCGGGTTGTTCAATATCATTTCACCCAAATTGTTATTGATTATTCACTGTATCAAGGTCAATGAGTAGGTCCCATGTATCTTCATTTCTAATAATTTAAGCTGGTATTACATTTTGCCTAGACTTTAGACCCTATCTCCAAAAGAGTCAGGAAGGTTTTTCTCAAAATGCCCAGAATAGTGTCATCTTGATATGATGTCAAGGTCAGTGGAGACTCCATGAGGCTTGGGCAGTCTATTATCATCAAAATGCAAATTAAGTTTTTTTAAAGAAGAAAATTGTTCTTTTATGGGTCTGGAAGTCAGTAGTCTGGGATTAATATATCCAATGGGTGAGTTCTTCATAGAGACTGAAAGAATTTGACCAATGCTCTTTTCCTCTCTCCTGGTGGTTGCGGAAAATTCTTGACATTCCTTACATCACTTCAGTCTTTGCCACTGTCTTCAGGAGGCATTCCTCCCAGTGCATACCTGAGCATTTGAATTTTCATCTTATTACAAAGATATATTCACTAAGTTATGGTCCCTCTAATCCAGTAAGACTTCTTAATTTATCACAACTGCAAAAGTCCTGCTTCTGCACAATGTCACTTTCTGAGGTCTGGTTTGGAGGACGCTTCAACAAGGTATACTATGCAGAGATAAATTTATGACAAGAAGATTTATCAAGGCAAAAAAATTAATGCAACAAAATATCTATTAGTGTACCAATGGATTATATTAATGACAGAGATATACAATGGAGGTTCACTTAATATTTTGTGTAAAGTCATGACTTCAGAAAAACATTTACTTTATAAATCACTGTTGCAAAGACACTAGGAAACACTGGAAAGAAAATTCTTGCTATAAAATGTATTGCTATACTTGGCATATCATGGCCTATCTTTTGGTATGCTTCAGTCACTATATCACTTCAAGTAAATTCAGAGGACCAAATCTCTGATAACCCAACAGAACACAGGTAGAGAGCACACTGCCAGGCCATGAACTCTACCAACATGCTGGTTTCTCACTCTAAGGTTTGGGCGAAAACAATTCCAAGGCAAAAACTATTTTGAATATTACCTAGTTTATATTACCATATTTAATTTTACCCAATTTTTGGCTTTATTTTCTTAGACTTTGTTCTGAACCCTTTATTAAGACATGTAATTGCAGCAACATGGATGGAGCTAGAAGGGATCACGCTCAGGGAAATAAGCCAGAAAAATATTGAACGGCTTCACTTATAACAGGAATATAGGGGAACCAAATAAGAAAGAGACATTCAGCAAGCGAGGGGGAGGGAAAGGGCTCAAAACGGGGGAGAAAAGAGCACAAGGGACTATGGTGATGGTTCACGTGTGAATCTGTGGTGGGTAACCTACAGGGAATATATGATAATGTAAAAATTATGAATAATAAAAAAGTACTTACATAAAAGATAACAGAAGCAAGGGGAATTAAGAACTAAGCCTATTTTTGAAGCTTGCTATATAAAACTCAGGGATTCATAACCATAAAGACTTTTTTATAGTAACACATAATAATATCCAACAAAGAAAAGTACATGAAATATATAGCTATTTCCACTATTTTTTTCTTTAAATTATCTAATATATATTTTTTGGATTTGGATTGTATTATGCTTTCAATGAGATGACCATGTAATTGAAATGGAAAATTGGCCTTTCGGAAATTTTCATTTTTCTGAATGGCCTATCTTGTATATCCTCTGCTAAGAATAAAGTGACATCTAATGTCAACCTTAATATATTTGGGCTTGGTTTGAGGTGACCTATATATGCTGGTTTTATTTTTAAATGTTTGAAAGCATTATGGCAGTTCCATTTTATTATTTCTGGCTCGGATGTTTTTATGTGTCCTCTACTCCAGAATGTCTTTGAATGTGAGCACCAGATAAATATAAATAAATGTGCAACAGTGCCACACACACATAAAGTTGATTTTACATGTGACCAGCCTTACGGAGACAAGACAGTCACTAGGGCTGGAAAAGGCAATTAATATCCAAACAACATAATATTTTATTCCTGCTTCCTCAGATTTTTCTTTGTGGATGCTAGTATCCTTCAAGGTTCCATGTTTACTTTACAAACAAAGAATTCAATGATATTTTTTTCCTTTATTATCAATGGACTGTAGTCCATATCATTTTCTAATCTGCTACTTTGTTGAAGGAGTTTTGAATTCTGTTTCAAATAAGACCAAATAAGGTCTAATATTCCCACTCTGCCTGAAAGGTAAATCTATCTAAGTCTACCCGGCTATCTAATCAAGTTGACTTACAGTGTGTGACATTTTGCATTTCTCATATGATAGAGAGCTTCAGTCTGCTTCTGTGGTTAAATTTAGTGCCTTGTAATTGTTTACCTTCTCCACATGTGCTAGGCAGGATTCGTGAACTCTTGAGGCACACCTATTTTTGATGTATGGAAGCTGCTTGTGGGAGATGTTATCAGGATTGCTCTGATAAGCAGGCAAGGATTTTTCAACTGTTGATTGACAGACACCAAGAAAGATTCTGTGATTCTTACATGAGATTCCTAAGAGACATACATCAAAAAGCACACTTGTCTTTTCTAAACTGATAAGAGAACTCACTACTTACCCTGACCAGATGTAATAGTAAGGTGGAGGCTAGTTGAACATTAGTAATTTTTCTCCTACATGAAAACTCCATGACATTTAAAATCTTTTCTACAAGTCACTTGGTACAGATTTCTTTTAAAAAGTATTTTTATAGAAAATACTTATCGTATCAGAAAATAGCAGGCTCTTTCACAACACTACCAGGTGCTTAATCTTTCCTGTGTACATCACAGCACTGGATCTATAATCATTCTATTCTGATTTTATGTAATAACTTCCTGAAATCTTCATGAGTTCTTCTTAATCTGACAATTCAGTAGTGAATTATCTGTCTTGCAAGCTAGTAGTGAATTGGCAGGTACTGATAAATCACAATTATCAACCAATTTCATTCAATTATTCTGAAAACTAATAAAAATACCACCTATGCATGACTTACTTTCATAACAATCTGTTTCTAATTCCAATTATGGATCACTTCCAATGCTAGGAAAAGGGATCAGCAGTAGGTGATATGCTAGTTGTGTCAGGTTTAGATATTAATATATTATATTCACATTTTCTTTCCTATACCAATTTGTATTTTCATTTGAGAGGATATGTTTGCCACACAAAGATTTGCATTCCCTACAGAATTTCACACATTATTTTGTTTATATGTGATGTTATTTATATTAAATACAATGTGTTGCATTTACTCCTTTAACACATTGTTTTGTGCATGCATATGCACATGCACATGTGTGCATACATGTGGATATATGTTCAAGCATACACACATTCATGCACACTCATATACATATTTTCTTGTCTTTATTTTTCTACACACAAGAATATATCAGCCTGAGGTTTAATAATTGATTTTATAGTAAATAAACCAGGACTCAGTTATCCCTAATTTGAGATAAGAAAGGAGAACCTCAGGACTATGATTCTAGTCAAAGTCTTAAGTGTTAGTAGTTCTTCATGAAATAACAGGAAAGAAACCGATTATCTTCTCATTTCCATGGTAATTCATGGTAAAAAAAAAAAAGATTATGAAGTGCATTTAACAAGGAAGAAAAGCATAAAATATGTAAGACCAGCATGTTTCTTAAGGATACACATAAGCTACTGATAAAATATAGACAAACGCCAGGCATGTTTGCTGGGTGTGTGTGTATGAATGTGTATATGTGTAATAATTTCCCCCCCAAATTTAAAAGAACGGAAATAAGAGAGTTGACACCTACTCATGCTCCTTATTCCAGAGTAAAATTTACTTTATAACTGCTTCATCATGGATAAATTGTCACCAGCTCAACATTCAGACTGAAAATCATCCAAACAGTAAATATTTCAGGCTCTAATTTGTTTGACTAGCTTTGATTATGATTAACCTATTTAGAATATGTAATACTAATTAATAATATACAGTTAAATACATGCACACACATATTGGGGGAAGGGACTGCAGTCTCCTGAATTACACAGTGAGCTATTTAGTATGCTCTAAATATTGTCAGAAATGCCCACCTTATGTTACCTGTTTCACAGAAGGTATTACACTGCTAGTCTGCCTTAGACCCAGTCTGGCTCCCACCTCTACAACCCCAAACACCTGAATTATCAGTGCTTCCAAGAGGTAATCTCTTGCAGGGAAGGTTCTGACTTCTCAGAGATGGATCTTTGAAACTAGAACAATAGTTATCTACCTACTACAAGAGAACATCTGATTTTCCTGTTCTGCCCTCTATGCTAAAACAAATTGTCAGTGTCTTTGGCCAGGCTGGGGTCAGAGCAAGGAAAGTCATTTATAAGAGTCAAAAGTATGACTGCATTTAAAAAAATGGATTTATATCATCATTGATGCTCTAGTTATATACCTACCATCCTAATAAGACAGGCTAATGCTTAAAGAAAGAGTCCTGTCCTCCTCAATAGTGACAGAATGAGTGCCAACAATTCTGGCTGTCAAGAAGTTCTCTTTCTAAGGATGAAAAACTTTCCCTTTCCCACAGGCATACCCCACCCTCCCCAGTATGCGCTCATCTGACCAAGGTCAAATCTTGCTGGGTTGGAAGCTAATTAGCATATCTTTGCTTTTCTATCCTGAGATGTTAAATATAGATGTAATATTTTAAGTCTCAAGGAATAACATCTCTTCTGGCTCATTCCTGTACTATGGAAACATCTCTCTGCAGTATGCGTGTATTAAAAGAGTTTTGAACCGAATAGAACACCCAGAATTAAAGCCACATATCTATGAACAACTAATCTTTGACAAAGGAGCAAAGAAAATGCAGTGGAACAAGGACAGTCTATTCAATAAATGGTGCTGGGAAAACTGGACAGCCACATGCAAAAAAATGAAGCTAGACTACTACCTCACACCCTGCACAAAAGTCAACTCAAAATGGATAAAA
>PVIJ01012056.1:0-27421 GCA_004024925.1 Scalopus aquaticus
TTTTTTTTTTAAAGATTTATTTATTTATGCATACAAGCTGGGGTACAGGCCAGAGGCATGGGGTGGTGAGAGGGTTCACCAGAGACAGAGTGGGGAGCAGAACAGGCAGATGGATGGAAATATACTGCTGAGGGGAGCAGCGGGCGAGGCAGGAGAGGTCTGCTGTGCCATGTGGGAATCTCCCTGGCAGGGCATCGAACTCATGTCACCGATGTTGACAGCTTCACAGCACAGCGCTTAATCGCTGTGCCACCAGGGAGGCCCAGGACTAAGTTTTTAAGAGTCTTCTTATTTCCACACCATGACAAACCAGCAGACCCCACATGCACACTGAGAGTTCAATGTACTGCCAGCACCCGCTGAAACTTCTTTTTCCCTCTCTCAGTCAAGAAATCATAAGAGAATACAATTTGAGTGGGAATGACCTTATTCGAGGTCATTTATAATGTTGACTCCACTCTAATGGAAAAAAGGAAACCAGCCACACATTTCAGCACTTCACCTATTATTAGTATCAAATTCACTTGCCACACTTCACAATTGATGGGGACCTGACACTGTGGCTGCCAACTGCGAGGTGTGAGTGCAGTCACCCAGGACAGGAAAAATGGGGCTTTGCCTTGGAGACTTGGTCAGAACTGTCCAGTCTTCCGGTCCTGGTTGGGGCCCTCTTCACTTCATCCCATGACACCATGTGATGCTACTCAGGTGTTTAGGCCAAGTCCTGTAACACTCAAAACAGAGGTCAATATTTCACAGCGAAATAATTTTTTTTCTCCCTCAGGATCAATTAAAAAACAACTTTAAGGGGCCTCCCTGGTGGTACAACGCGTTAAGTTTCAGCACTATGAAGCAAGCTATCCGCAGCCACTGCAGCATGAGTTCGATCCCTGGCTAGGGAGATTCCCACATGGTGCAGCAGACCTCTCCTGCCTCGCCCACTGCTCCCCTCAGCAGTATACTTCAGTCAATCTGCCTGTTTTGCTCCCCACTCTGTCTCTGGTGAATCCTCTCATCCCCACCCCCCACCTCTGGCCTACAACCCAGGTCTTGTATGCATAAATAAATAAATCTTTAAAAAAATTTTTAAAGATAGATGTGTAGATATGTATGTGTCTGTGCGTGTGTGTGCGTATATGTATATATGTGTGTATATATATGTGTGTATATATATGTGTGTGTGTATATATATATATGTGTGTGTGTATATATATGTGTATATATATATGTGTATATATATGTGTGTGTATATATGTGTGTATATATATATGTGTGTATATATATATAATATGTGTGTATATATATATGTGTATATATATATGTGTGTGTATATATATATATGTATATATATATATAGAGAGAGAGAGAGAGAGCTGTGACCCAGCCAGCTAAGGTGCCTGGCAGTCTTCCCTAAGGCTCCTTTTCCATGGCTGTGTGGAGGAAGGAAGAGGTGAGGGTTTAGTGGAGAGAAAAGAGTCCAAGAACCAGAGAGGAGACCTGGACAGAACATTCCACGAAAGGTCTTGTAAAACAGAGGGAGGTGTCCTGTTGGCACCTGGTTCCAGTGCCAACAGTGCCACTTACAGTCACTTGGCCCTTTGACCTCCTTGAGACTCAGCTTTCTATTTCATCAGACTTACTCAGTCTTCCTCACAGGGTTACCCATTTATTCTCAAAGTCCCCTCTGTCCTCCTTGGAAAGGCCTAGCTCTCTGTTAGGATATTCAGACAAGTAATCCCTCCTAGTAAGGTGTTCACATCAGAGTAGAGAGCTCGATGCACAGAGGAGGAGGGTGCAGAGATATACATAGGGATTGCACAGCACCACTCAACCCAGCCTAGAGAAAAAAGGGTCTGGGAGGATTCCTCAGGGAAGCCATAGGAGTGAATTTTAATAAGAGTAGTTAGAAGTGACCATACTTAGAGGAACAGACAGTTGAAGCCAAAATTACAGCATTAGTGAAATCACAGCAGTCTTAAACAGCAAGAGAGGTCCAGGAAAGATGATTGAGCTGGTCAGCGTGGCTCAAATAGAGTAGAAATCAAGGAGGGGTAGGAGATGAGGGTCAGATTATAAAAGGTATAGCTTCTTGGAATTTACCTTTCTGAAAGGAAGTAACTACTCAAGGATCTTCATCAGGAAGATGACATTGTCCAAACTGCACTTTGCTAAGAGCAGCCTGGTGGCTTGAGAGGGAAGTTTTAAAGGGAAGAAGTCAGAAGCAGTGTAACCAGAGGGGAGAACCTTTGCCATAGTCTAGTGAGAGGCAATGGGGCTTGTACCAGCAGTGGTGGCACAGAGGGTGAAAAGAGAGGGATTTTAGAAACATTTGGAAAATAAAATGAGCAGACTTGATGCTGGTTGATTAGCAGAGAGAGGGAGGAAGGGGATCTAGATGGATGACCACCTTGGTGGACCTGGCACCAATTGAGGCAAACAATACGAGAGGTGGAGAGGTGAGTGGGAAGAAGGGTGACAGACAGAGCTGAAGTCTGAAGCTTGGAGGTGCGTGGCCAAAGCCGGAGACAGAGATGGTTGAAAGGACCAAGGCAAAAACAACAAAAAAGTGACACAAACATATTCATTCTACAAGCACCAATTGTGACTCCTTCTGTGAAATATTATGCTGGCAGTTATAAAGATGAATCACACCCAGACCAAATCCTGCCATTTAGGAGTCTGAAGTCTAGTAGGAAGAGAAGCCTTGTCAAAACACTAATGAATTAGATGGAAATGAATAGCAGCCATGACAGAGGCTCAGAGAAATCTTTCCTGATGATCCAGTCATACGAGGCCCTGGGGGTGGCATGATGTCTGGCTGAAGGATGGGGAAGGCAGCCAGGTGGAGACATTTGAGCTAGGACTTCTGTGACATCATTGAATACATATACACACTGATCTCTTCCCCTGGTTTCTGGCAGAGTCCCTAAAATCCTTGTAAATCCCTCAGTGATAAGAACATTAAGGGACTCTCCTTCTAATCAGTTGACTCTGGGTGGGTTCCTGGATGGCTCCTGGCTGGGGATTGGTCACCAGAAAGACCAAGCCATGAATAGAAACTTGGGACTTTCAGCCCCTCCCCCATTCTCCAGAAAGGGGAGAGGAGCTAGAAATGGAGTTATAATTGACTGTGTCTATGGAAGGAAGACTCCATGAAATTCCTACAGTATGGGGTTCAGAGAGTATACAATTTGGTAAACACATTCACATTTTGGGGGGTGTGACACCCACACTCACAGGGACAGAAGTTGCTGTACTCACGACCTTCTCAGTATCCCCTCTATAGATCTCTTCATTTGGCTGTTCACCTATATCCTCTGTGAGCTACTCTGCCAATTAATCAAATCCAAAGGGGAGAAGGTCATGAAATCCTTCAATTTGTAGCTACGTAAGTCAGAAGGTGTGGATAACCTCGGACCTACTATGTGTGATTGACACCTGAAGTGTGGGGGGGCAGTCTTGTGGGACTGAGCCCTTAACCCCTGGGCTCTGTAACTACTCCAGGTAGACAGTATGAGAATAAATTTAAATTATAAACACCCAGTTTGTTGTGGAGCGCCCCCCCCGACACACACACCAACACACACACACACAAACAGTGTCAAAACTGTTGTGAGACACAGAGGAGGAAGGACTGGGTTTTTCCTACTCCTTGAAAGACAGGTAGGATTTAAGTGCATGTGTGTGCAAGTGCAGGCGCACACATCACACACAGAGGGAGGGCAATGCCATGGCTGTGATTGGTCCAGGGATAGCAAGCAGGAGTGTGCAGAAAGGAGATCCTAGGTAAAAAGAATGAATAGGAAGATGGAGAGCCTTCTGACTCCAAGTAATGAAAATATACTATTTGTATAGATGTTTCCAAAGGAAAATATTTGTCTTTCTTCTTTCGACTATTCTTTCTCTGAAACCCTAGTGACCTGAAATGATATTAACTGGGCAAGGCAGCATTTAACATAGATGCTGATGAAAGTTTCTGGGAGCAGAAGCAGCCCTTTGAATGTGCTCCCAGTATCACACAGGAATAGTTACATGGCCCACTTCCCGCTCTAACTTTTTTCATTAGATGAAATCAGGTGAAAATGAACATCAGACCCACGCTTGATCAAAGACAAAGGAATTCACAAAGGGCACGGAGAAGAGGGAGAGGGAAGAGGAAGACATGAATTTCTGCTGCTTCAGAGGCCCTCTTGTTCCTGATGGAAACATGGCACTGACTTGTCCTTGCCCTCGGTGGGCACTTTCTGTCCCGAGAAGCTGTGAGGCCCTTGTTGAAGGGAAATCCGGGATGTGCCCTGAGCTCCCTGCATTGTTATTTGCAAGGCAGAGTCCACTGTGCTGGGAATTATATTCTAAAGCAGATCCTTACCCCCACCCCGCGCCCCCACCCCCCACCGATAAGAAGAAATACAAAACCATGGGCTGGGCTGCACTTGTCAGGAATCGCTCTGCCTCTGGAGGACCAAAAATATTTTAGAGAGAAGGATAAACATTCTTTTTTTGGGGTAGGCAAAGTCCTTCAGAGGTGATTTCACAGTGCTCCACAGGACATTTCCCTTCGTCAGATCCCCTAAGTTGGAGGCCTTAGGCCCTTCCCATGGCCTGCTCCCTCACATGGTCCAGGGGCCACTCCATCCTGAGGCCAACCCCAGGAAGCCCCTGGAGCATGTCTTGTCAGCAAAGGTGAGGGGCAGGTCTAGGGACACCCCAAGGAGACTATGAGGAGCAGAGTTGACTAAGCACAGGAGGCCCTGGGCAAGCAGTCCAGCAAACCCGGGTGCCCGCAGGGAGACCCAGTGCAGGGAGAAAGGACTTAGAGCCACCAAGCCCCATTCAATATCAGCACTGGGGGAAGAGACAGCTCCCTCCCAGGGGAGAACTGTTTTCATTCAACCCAACATACGCCACCCCCCACCCCCCCTCACCCCACCCCCACCCCGTGCACCATTCCCCCACAGGGCAGCCTCTCATGTTCATCAATGGGAAGCAGGAGCAGTGCTGCTGCAGGGAAGAGAATAATGTGTCTTCACATGTTGCTCTGAAGTCTGTTTTAACCACGGATTCCACACGTCCTTTATTTTCATATTCCTAGATGTCCTTAGAATGTGAGAGCTGAAGGTGAGTTCAAGGTCATGTAGTCCGGGATACCAAGGCAGAGTCCTCACAGCCTAGGTCATTTCCTCCTACTTGATGGCATGCCAGAGGGCAGGTCAAAGGGCAGGCCATTTTTATTTTATTTATTTTAAATTATTTTTATTTTACTTTTATTTATTTTATAAAAAATGATGATCATTCCTAAACGGTATTGAAAAAAATTAACTATAGCATCAAGCCCGTGCTTTTATTGGCATGGTCATCTAAGAAAAGGCTGAAATAAGTTCAAACTGGCAAAAGCAGTCAATTTACATGGAAACACTCAGAAAACACTGAAATGGATTATATAAAAAGATGGCCAAAAAAGTCTGAATGCCTAAGGTTTTGAGAACACTTATTCAAATCTCATTACAGATGAGAAAGCTGAGGTTCAGGAAGGTGAAGGGGCTTGCCTGAGGTTTCACAGATACTTTTAGGGGGAAAGGAATATAATCAAAGCCTCCAGTGTTCTTCTCCAACATCTCAGCCCAGCTTCAATCACTGTTGAGAACAAGAAGGGAAACTGCTGTCTAGACAGCACAGCTGGCTTCTCAGCCTGCATCCCTCTGCTGTGGAACCCCTGAGCAGGATGCTGACTGGGTTGCTATCCCGATCCCAGGAGGCGCCGAAGGAAGGCTATCCTGCGCGGGAGAGGCCGGAAGCTGTGGAGGCAAGGCTGCTCGCCCGGATTAGCAGAGCCCTAAGGCACATGAGGTTGGGATTGACACAGCACCAGAAATCCTGGGGATGGTACTTGATGGGGACACTGTGTAACATTTAAGGAGAAACAGGAGAGTTAAAGGGGAGCGCTTATTGCTGGGGTGCAGAGCTCCTCTGAGCTTCTTCCGTGTAGCAGTTTCTCATACTTGGTGAGCATGTAAGGTGCCTACATGTCAAATTTTCACATGTTCATTCTGATAAATCCAAAATGCTTAGAAGTCTTAGTCCCAAAGCCTCTTATCTTCTTCCTCAGACATAAGAGGGAGAAAAAACAAAAACATCTGGTGTCTCATGTGCCTTAGGGATTGCACATGACCCTGTCTTCTTTATGGAATCAGGGCCCCAGACATGCTCTTAAAATTCACCGTATGCAAATTTTAGGATTGGTTAGCCAATTTTAGGATTGGTTAGGATTGGTTATGCTTCATGAAGCCCCCACTGCTGTCAGCCACAGACCAATAGATCAATAAGCTGAGCATCTGATTCATCCCAAGATAGAAAGCTATATGACTCTGCTCTGTGGCTATTCCCAGACAGCAGCAGCAGCGACAGATGTACCAGGAGAATCATAAATAACAAGGCACCCACCAGCAAGAAGTTCCTGACATACCAGATGGACCATGGAGACACCTCTGCAACTAGGAAGGTCAGTGCCATTGACTTCTCCTGCAGCAAGATTTTTGATGAACTTTTAGCAGATACTTGAGAGGGTCAAGTCTAATTTCAAATACTTTGTCCAGTCTCAGCATCACCGGCAAAGCAGAGTGACCACTGATTCTTAAAGTCCTTACATATCAGTCCCCATGCAAAGTAACTTTATCATGACATGCTGGAAGCATGACTCTACTTCCGTGTGTGCATGCACACTTAGAGTATTTTGATATAAGGGGCTGATCTAATATATCCAGGCATTTCGCAGAAATCTACTTCATAGGTCAAGGTGAAATCAACCAGGATCCATCAGTCTTGCAGGGCACAAAAACCAGCATATTTGCTAATCCGTTTCCAGTTTCAACTTTTTTTATCAAGTCTAAGCATGTCTTTGTTTTCATCAACTTCTTTGCTAAACCCATCAATACCTCTCAGAAGAGGCTAATGTGCTTATATTTCACCTGAATTTGTGAATACCACATGCCTTGAATTTGTAGCAAGAACAATCCATGTCAACACCTGCCTCAAGTGACAATTACAATCCATCTGTGGGGGTCTGACCAAAACTAGCAAAGTCTTATCTTTCATACTTAAAATAGGACCCTATTACTGCTGCTTAATTGAGCTGCTAGGTTTAAATCTCTGTAGACAAAGTGAGGAGAATGGACTTGATGGGGGTTAGCAAACTATGGCCTGTAGGTCAAATGTGGACCACTGTCTGTTTTTTAAATACAATTATATTGAAACATAAACACATATTCCTGGTATACTGGGTGTGGTTGTTTTGGAACTGCAATGGTAAGAGTTGAGTAGTTGCAGAGCTGGAAATATGTGACCCTTTACAAACCTCTGGCCTAATTTCCTGCTATTTTCTATGCTAGTGTTTCTTCTCTGGATTGGTTACATCTTACTACACCCAAATTTAATCTGTCTCTAACCAGGACCCATGAGTGTGAGTTTGAGGTCAGATTTAAAGGCAAACTTCAGGTCTGTGAGAAAATTCCCAAACTTTAGAGATGGACTGAAGGCAAGGGGAAGCCAATATGATTTGGAAGAAAGATAATGTGATCAGGATTGAGAATCTCTGAGTTTTTCCATCAGTGCTGGCCGTGAAGGCTACCTACCACTCTGTCCCATTCTGTGCCTTCTTTTCCCTGTTGTTAATGTTAAATAATAACAATCTTTGCATGGTGGATACCTAGGTAGAGGAGGAATTCCCATAATGACATCATTTGGTTTGATTAAAAAATAAATTAGTGAAGTTCTCCTAGGGAAGTTTGGAGCTGGGATAATCATCCTAAACCACAGGCTAGCTGCTAGGAAACCTTGTAAACAATGAAACTAGAGTGGCTTAGCAATGCCCTATTCATGACCACATCATGGCCTTGTAAAGAGCCCATCCTGTCACCCCAGTGGCCCTTTTTGCCTCCGCCTTTTCCCCGGGCATGACTCCACAGGGCTCCTCTAAGAAGTTGCTATGGTCCCAGCTGGTTTTCTGGGTCCCTAAGGTAGTGGGTCCCTGGGTAACACAATGCACACAGAATTGTTACAGGCAGCTTGCATGGCACCCCAAGAGTTTACCTAGTTAATATTTACTGGGTGCTTCCCATAGGCAGGCAGTATAGGAAGTGCTTGGTAAGAATCATCTCATTTAACCATCAAAACTGCTCTGTAAAGTAGAATCCATTATTCCCACTTTATAGATAAGGAAAGTGAGTTTAGAGAGATGAAGTAATTTGCTCAAGGTCACTAGCAATTCTAGCAAGTGGTGGAAGTGGGATTTAAATTGGTCTCTCTGATAGCAAAGCCCTTGCTAGGCACTGTCTCACTAAAGTTTAATATCACAGAACTCATATTCTTCATTGGCTCCTCAACTCCCTCTGCTCAGGTCAACCCCAACTTCTTTGCAACGTTTGATCTTTGCTGCCCAATCTAGCTCTTCACTTTTGAAGCAGCTCAGGGACTCCACTGTGACAACATATTACCCAGTTCTCTCTGGGCCTTTGTAATCTTCATCAAGTGAAGGGTTTCTGCTGTGTTAGCGAAAGATGTAAATTATGCCACCTTATCTGAAAAACTGAGAAACCATCCAATCTTGATACCAACCATACCACAGAGTTTCACAGAAGAATGAAGTCTGCAATCAGACATTCTGACCTTAAATCCTGGCTCCATCTTTGTGAGTGTGGGCCTGTGATTAACCTTCTCTAAGTCTCAGTGTTCACATCTGAAAAGTGGGAGAAATTAATTTAGGGAGAATAAATATCTATTTCACAAAGCTGCTCTGGGAATGGATTGATATTACATATGGAAACCATCCTGTACATTGCCTGGGACACAGTGAATGAAATGATAGCTTCATTAGTATGACTATTATCAGTTCTTAATATTGATTTAAACCCCGTGGAGATTATGATTCCTGCTTTCAAAAAGACCTTCAGGGATGTTTGACAGTAAGCACTTAAAAGTAAATTGTTGGCTGCTATATCAAGTAAGTCAAATTGCTGGCTGGAATATTACATCAAGTTGTTTAAAGACATTAGCATCCTTGTGGAAATTTGGACTTACTGTCTGGATAAATGGGGATGTCTTGAGGCCTGTGTGAGCTTCAGGAAAGAGAACAGACGGTAAAGAGGATCTAAAGAATTGAAGAGGGTAAAAGAAGGTAGACACTCCACCTGGCTCTGAGTTCTGCCAGTGGCCATTTCCCAATGTTAACTATAACAATATGATTAAATGTTCCTTGAAAGCAGAATCTTGTCTTATTAATTTCCAATCTCCTTAGTAGTTCAAAAAAATGTACCCAAAGCCTGACAGATACTGTTAAATGAAAGAATCAATATCTGAATGAACAAATGAGTCAATGATGCTTTTAAATCAATGATAGGTCAATAATGCTTTTAAAATGCTTTTTTGGTTGCTAAAAATTCACTGCAAAAGTGTAAAAGTATGTATATGAAGAAGTCTAAGTTTACTGTTATACATGGCTCTCAATTTTAGAATTGGAAGGCCCCAACTGCCCTCTTCTCTTCCTTGCCAACAAACCCGCTGCCAGCTGTGAGGTGGTGTGGCCACAGCCAAGGTTAGCAGGTGGGTTTAGCCGAGCTGAACAGAATCTGAGCTTGTGGGGTTAGCTGCCTGGCGCAGTCACAGGAAGAAAGCTGTATTCCACCCGGGGGGTTGGTCCTAATGCCCACAGAGTTACGCGTTTTGAAGCAATAAAGGGGAAATGTGTCAGATGAATCTCAACAGACAAAAGTCGGCAAACAATAAAAGCTGGCAGGAGGACGCACAGGGCGCTCACTACAGGTCAGGACACGAGCTGAATGCCTCTTAGAGTCTGGAGTGTAGACAATGTCAACTTTCTGGATTCAAACCGGTACTCTCTTACCTAAGAGATACGGACTTTAGTTTAGTTACTTAACTGGCGCTCAGTCCCTCACCTTAAAATGGAATGATAACAAACCCAACCTCATGGTGTTGTGATGAGAATCTAAGTTGTCACTACACACTGAAAGCCCTAAGAGTACAGTCTGACACATGGGAAGGACAAATAAGATTGTGATAATGATGACGACGATAATGAGGGGGAGGATGATCTCTGTCCTTCCGCATCTCTACATGTTATATGCTTGTTGTACTGAGCAAATAAATCATGGACTCATGACGAATAAGCCTCTGCTAAGGAAGCAGTCCAGAGCTCAGTGTCGTTTTCTGTGCCATATATGCCAACCTCCTCATGACTGCAGCCAACAGATGAAGGTTACGGTGACATCCATCCACCTCTGGGCTAACATATTAGAAAAAGCTCTGAACAAACAGCAACTATGGTAACCAGCCAGGCCCATCTGCTTCTCTCCCTAAGGAACTAGAATAAGGGCTGGGGGTGGGGGACAAGAGAACCTGGCAACTATAAGAACAAAGTCAGAAATGCAAAACAGAGAGAAATTGGGAGGGGTCATAAGTAAAGTGACGTGGTGAGTCAATGAAAAGGAGAAACACAAAAGCAACAAATTCGGGGAGAGTAACAGAGTAGTTTGGAGAAAGGAACTAGTTCACGGCCACAGCAGCAACAGAGGCAGGTGTGCAATGGGGAACCACACGTTGCTGAGGTGGGGGGCTGACAAGGTAACTTGGAAGCTGCACCACCTTCTAGTTCCAGGTTTGAGGAAATTCTAATTCATTTCTAATTAGAAGGTTCCTGTCTTCCTTATTTCCACGTGAACTTCTGTAGTAAAACTCCATTACAGAGAAGAGCTGAGTGGATCTCCACGTATTCATTTCACAGATGAGGTGATGAAGCTTCCAAAAGGGTTGGCAAATTGCTAACGTGCTCCACCCAGAATTGAAGCTCACCTTCCAACTTTAATCCCAGTGTATCTTTCAGCGACACATCAACTCCCATCTACAGAAACACGGGGGAGAGCAGCAGACAAGACAGGATAGCTGAGCAATTGAAGCCGTGAACAGACTAAGATGTAACTGCATTTAACGTGTCTTGGCAAGAGATACACAGAGAGACCACCATGCCAGGTGGGCTGTGCTTGCAAGTCAAGCCCTCTCTGGGCACTTGGAATAGCCTCCAAGGGACCCTGGCATCTCCAGTCTTTTGCCCACCAGTCTATAAAAGACAACCCATGAGCGTTTGTTTTTAGTGATCTTGCTGATTATTTTAGGAATGTGCCTCCCCCCCAATTATCCTAATGGAAGGTGGAGTGTACAAGGATGGCTCTGGCCAGTAGTCAGTCCAACTCCATGATGAATGACCTGTATTACTTGGAAAATTCCTTGACTGAATCAGGGCCTATCTTTTTCTATCTTTCATAGGTGTAAACTCTTCCATGTGTTTCTTAATGATCCAAAGGATTGGCCCTGATAAAGTAGGGCATCTTCAGGTAAACTAAACAAACAACACCAACTGACTATAAAGATGTAGTGTGGCCCTGAGTAATGAATTGCTAATGAAATTCTATAACAGATTTGCTGACGGCAAAAGGTGTGGAAGAAAAAGCATCTTGCCATCTCCTGTGCCCACAGACACTTAATAAGTACATGACAGTCTTGGTTTCACATAGCAATGGCCATGTCTGGAGCTGTTCTTCCCTACTCTAGAAGCAGCAGTGCTTTAGTAGTGAAGACAGCTGCAAGCAAAGTAACATGTGATGCTCAGGCAGCCACTGAACTTGCAAAAGGACACTCAGGAAGAAGTAAGTAAGAGAAAGGATGGGTCCTGAGGCACAAAGGTATCTGCAGTCCTAGAAACATGGTTCTGGAGGCTCTGTTACTTCCCCAGAATGGCACTGGCTTAGACTGCCCATGTCTCTCCTGGACTCTGGGGGCTTCACAATAGGTTCTTGTCTCTGAACTGTGTTCTTGATATTGTTTTTCCCAAAAGAAAACTCAGTGTCAGCAGTCTCCTGTGGGCCTCCTGACAGGCTAAGGTCCTGATGGCAGCTGGCAACCAAGGGCCACAACACAGGAGCCTGCTGGCACCTGCCAACAGGCACCAACCAGCCAGGGTTAGGGGTCTGAGCAGTGCCTAGGCTTGAATCATGGGTGCCAGTCACAGAGTCCTCAGGGAATGGACAAAAGGTCAAAGATGATTTTTTTCATAATTGCAAATTGCACCAGAAAAGGCTGAACTACAAAAGATATTATCTACCAGTGGGAGTTAGCACTACAAAATATCTGTATCAAACTGAAGCATTTTTGAAAGCTTACTTGCTGTGAAAAACGTACTTGAACCTATATGCATATAGGAAGCCTATTAACACTGCTGTTGTTCATTACAAAGATAACATACATAAAGGATACGTTAAAATTCTATTATACACCATTAAATTCTTTTACAGACTTTAAGAAGAAAATGTAGATTGTACGGTAAATTAAAGTACAAGGAAATTCAAATCCATAGAGTGTCTGAATATCTGATAGAAAGGTGTATTAAATCCTGATCTTTCATGGCGTAAACAATTTTGCTTATAAATGAAGAATTCCTTGACTTCTGGTCTAAACTCACACATCAATTTTCATTTGATGATTTTGCTTTCGCTGGGTCCAGAATTTGCAGAAGTGTATCCTTGTGTACTTTCTTAGTTCTAAACGTCAATTATCTTGCACAATTTGAAATAAATCTCTTCAGCCAAGTTTGAATCATGCAGGAGGTTAAAATACATCATTTGACCCTCAAAGAAATAATATAAGCTTTCAGGAGGGAAATCCAATTATTGTACGCAAGGGAAAAAACAGTACCTCTTTGGAAAAAATAATTCAAAAATTTTAGGAAATGATTGAAAAATAAAAAAGGCAAAAGGTTTTTCAAAGTTTTAAATTGCCAAGTTCCCAGCTGAGGTATTGGTTTTCTGCAAGCCCATGGTTTTGCTGATGGTATATTTATACTGGGTGCACTGGAAGAGAAGACTTACAAATTCTTATTCATATAATGTCATAAGGATACAAAAAAAGGGTTTCCTTTGCTTCTCATTCTCTCATGAATGACTTATATTTTGTGTTTTTAAAAAAACAGTAAATGTAAAATATAAAAATAAACAATGGTCCCTGCATTGAGACAATACGGATGAGAAAAGTATAAATACAAAATGAGAGAAATGTAAACTTGATGGTGTTCATAGAACCATTAATTCCCTCTGCACATATTGGACATATTTAGGATTATCAGCTAAGCTTTTAAATATACATTTTCTTAACCAGAGAGAAAAGGTTGGGTGTATTCATGTTTTGTTAATAATCTTAACTTTTCCCTTTTTCAAATTATGCTATTTGGATCCAAGCTGAAAACTGCATCAGCACTGATGATTATAGTTAATGAAAAATAGCTTTGCTATTGTTATTTCCTAACTAATAGGGTTGGGACAATACAATTTCATTTAAGTGACTTTGCTGCCCAGCACCATTACTAGTAAAAGCATTTTGCCATCTTCTGGCATATATGTCATTCCAGTTACTTCGAATGGCTACCTACTTTACCTGCAAGAATATAGCAAAAAGTGCATCAAATACACTTTAGACCTTGGGTAGACATTCAGTAGAAGCAGACAGTTTTCCATTTTGGACATTGAGGTTAACATTTGCTATTCAAAGACTCTTTTCTCAGCCCTACAGTTTAAATAAAGTGGCTTGTTTATCTGCAGGTACTCCATCAAGCCAGTTTTTTATGGAAACACTGGTTGAGAAAGACATCCAAGACTTAAAACTTACATTCTGAGAGTTGATGGAAAATCTACCAATCCCTGAGTCTAAGAAGCCACCAGAGACTCCAGGAACCACAGCTTCAAACACAATACCCTCAGGCTAGATTCTAAGCTGAGGGCAGACACAGAACTTCAGACTTTGAAACTGTTTCTAGATTAGAATATTAAGGCTGAGGCAGTGTGAGAGTGTGCAGTGTGGCATAGGAATGGAAGATGGTGAGAAGGGGAAACTGGGCTACAGCACATGCCACTGATAAACTGTCTTTGAAAAGGGTGAGGGGGGTGGGAGTATACCTACATCTTCAGTTCACCAGGGATCCCTGTTCCCCTGCAGATGTCAATGACCTTCATACATTTTTTCATGAAGATGTGGTCTATCCACATCTAAGGGGCCAAATCAGAAATAAGCACACAACTTGCCTACCTTCAACTTTTGCTCATGTCCTTTTAACCTCTGCCTTCTCCCCCTTAGTTGAAAATAACATGGAACAAATTAAAACGCAGCAGAAAGAATAATCTCTTCCATTCTGTTTGGAAAAAAGAATGTCACTAGTGGCCTGCCATTGGTGACAAGAAGCATATGAAGGAAAGATCTCAGTGACAGGCTGAAGGCTGAATCTTGTTCTCTTTCCACTTCAGAATCTACTACCCATTAATCTCTGCCTGGGAGTCTAAAAAGAAGCAACCCAGATGTCCAAAAATAGATGATTGGATCAAGAAGATTTGGTACATATACACAATGGAATACTATTCATCATGGAAAGAAGATAAACACATGCAATTTGCAGCGACATGGATGGAATTAGAGGGGATCATACTCAGTGAAATAATCCAGAAAGAAAGAGAAAAATATCGAATGGTTTCACTTATAACAGGACTATAAGGAAACCAAATAGGAGAGAGACAATCAGCGGGGGGGGGGGGGGGGGGGAGAAAAGGGCACAAAATGGAATAGAAAAGAACACAAGGGATCATGGAGATGGATCACGGGTGAATTGGTGGTGGGCTACCCAAGGGGAATACAAAATGTAAAACACATAAATAACAATAAAAATATATATTAAAAAAAAAAGAAAGCATTAGTAATATAGGGTTGTTGTTCTTAAGGGCAGAGCTTATTACTTCACATCCTTTGGCATTCTTGATCAGATATGTGTATCTTCACTGGCACCTATCCCCACAAATACATGTGTGCACCTGTGTGTGCATGTACGTACACACACACACACACACACACACACACACACACACACATCTAGAGGTCTGATTGAAGCATCTCAGTCTATGAATAGACAGTAGGGTTATTGCTATACCACATATATGATGTACCAGCTAAGACAAGCGGAGGCTGTCTTTCCATAGATCCTCACACTACTTCCCCAGCCCCCACTAAACGCACCTTCTACCTGACACATTGCCTACCTCAATCTCTTGTATTCAGGGTCTTTCTCTTAGACACATTTGTACCCAACAGTACTCCTTAGAATGTCTATATGCTTTTCTTTACCCTAAACATTTCTTTGGTGTGATAAAATCAGTTTCTTTGAGATGACTTGGAACCAAAAGGAACAAAACTGAACAAAAACATGACCAGGGTTCCCACACTGATGGGCGGATGTGGACAGCAGGTGGGAAGTCCACTCTTGTGCCCTATTTTTCAACCAGACCACATTATAAATGAGAAGACAATGTGGCCTCCATAGCTGTCGTCCCAATCAGTGCCAGAGCTGATTCAGTGGATCTGCCTGATCTTAGTCTCTGGAAACAAGTCTCTGAGAGAGGAAACACTAATCTTTGATCAAAGATGTGCAAGTATAGCGACTCTCATGTTTTATAAACTTCAATTAATTTGTAAATGTGAAATGTAGCAATCTTATTTACCTGCCTGCTTTCTGGCGTTACCTGGAATTGAGGTTTTCCATTTGCTCTTCAAGGACTCTTCTCCACCATCTAGTTTAAATCAAGTAACTTGTTTATATGCAGATAATCTATCAAGTCAGCCTTTCATGCGGATGCCGGATGAGGAGGAAATGGGAAGTGGAAGTCTTACATTCAAGTGATTTTATCTGAGATTTTATGGCGGAGGGTGGATTTTCCATGCCAAACACACACACACACACACACACACACACACACACACACACACACACACAAGCACACACACATGCACACATGCACACACACACACTCTGCTCAATATTCCCCAAGCTGATTTAAAAGTTAAAAGCATGTAGTGATGGCACCAGAGTAATAGATGAATTTAAGTTTAGAACAACATCTAGAATGGTTCTCTACTGAGCTTCTTGACAGTGAAACAGCCCACATCTCCACACATGTAACCCCTGGACAATCATCCTGTACTCAGGCTACCCTAGGTTGATAAGGTATATAGGTTTTACCAGGACAACATCAAAATCATACAATCAATACAATATATAAAATATCAAATAGGAAATTCATTCATTTGTCCATGTATAATTACTAAACATTGACTATGTGAATTCATTATTCTGGGTGCTGAGGCTCCATCAGTGAAAAAACAACATGAAATAAATCTTCCACCTAACATTGTGGTATTTACTGTCTAGTGAAATTCTAAAACACAAGCTCTTAGAATTTTAGGAAGAATTTTCTAATTTCTTGGAGCCTCACATTTCTGAACTTCTGAGCCAAGCTAGAAAAGGGGGCAAGTATCTGTTGACAAGCCCTTTGCTTGAAGATGAAAGCAAGTCAAGGGGATGACTATATTCCTTCAGAGAAAAGAGAGAAGGAGACCTGGTAGCAGTAAGCAGTTTGGTGATTCAGACATTCAGCAAATATTAATAGAGAACTATTACATTTTGATCTGGGTGAATGATTCTTTCTAAGACATCCACTAACCCCATCTGATATTGACTCTGGCTTGTAAAAGTTAGTTCATGTCCAGGCATGTTCCTAGAGAGGATAGCTGGGTAGTGGTGCTGTAGAAATAATTGCCACTTTTATTTACACCATTCCTCATAAGTGGGAAATTTATTTGTTAACATGATTGACATTCACCATGGAGTTGGATCTTATAAAGCTATGTCTATGGCACCAACTCTCTTAGGGGCAAGGAAATATAAGCTGTGGCCTGAGAGGCTAAGACATGTTCTCACCATGACTGAGATGTGGAGGATCCTCAGCTCTTCTTCTGCTGACTCATGTTGGGGCTCTTCAGTAGGGTCTTGTCCAGGGAGGCTCGGGGCGCCATCTTGATGATGAATGTGAAAAAGCAAAGTGCCATTCTCCAGCCACTGCTGCCTCCAGCGTACCAGAGGAATGTCCTCTGTGTTCCCTGAGATTTCTGGAGGACAAAAATCCAAAGATACAGGTCAGAATTCTGGCTGAACCAGTACAAGTCTTCTTTTCATCTTCTTCTTAGACACTGACACAGATTAGCTAGTGTTAGCTGAAGATGACAAGGGGTTCCAAGAACAGTTTAGAATGGGCTTGCCACTGCTCTAAATCCCAAGGAAGGAAAGAGACCCTAGAAGAAGAGATTTTACCCCCTGCAGGGCTTTGTACCATAATCTAGTGAATCAGCTTCTCACCCATTGAGAAAAACACTAAGGTGAAAATTCGAGTTCTTCCCCATATTTTTGTGAATCAATAACATCCCTTACCTAGCACAGTTTGAATACTCCGATAGCCCCAAGAGATAAATACAAGGTTGTTTGGCTCTTGTAAATTTAAAAGTGTGAGTTCCCTAGCAATTACTCCTAGACACACCAGTGAATCTACCAAAGAGAGAGTTGGTAATTACTGTGGAGAGAACTGGCAATGACAGAACAGTCCTAGGAGGTTACTAGAGAGCCACTGGGGCTGACAGGTTATTTCTAAAACCACAATCACTTGCTGCATAGTCCACTGGATATGTTTGATACTTGCTCTAGTGGGTAATGTTTTGATTCCCTTTAATTTTTCTCTTCTTTTGCAAAAGCAGAGTTGAGAGGGTGGTGAAGAAGTGAACCTTTATCACAGAGACAAGCACTCACCTGCTCTCAAGGCTCTGGTTCCAGGCACCAGACTATCATTAACAAGATAATGACAAAATATCAAAACCTATAAGGCATACACACCAGTGCTAAATTAGCACTGCAGAAGTCCAGCGTTCCATATCCCTCTCACAATATCCCTAAGCAATATCACATCAAAGTTTTGAGACTTCCCACAGCAGAGAGCCCTGATGAGCTAGCCTTTGCTGAACTTCATTTGTACCCCAAATCATTTTCTCCTTAACAACTATTAGCACCCTAGGGAACTAATATTCCACTGAATACACTTTAGCAGAGCAGAGCTTTATAGAACTTCATTTTTTACAAAGGCATGGATTCTTCTTCCTGGATTTATCATCTTTGACCAAAAAAATAATACCATAGACATAAAATAAAGATTTAATAAGACACATTTAGAATAGTTTTCTCATCAAGTACCACAACCATAAAGAAGAAAGCAATTTTAAGTATTTATGGAGTTTATAAATATCTTTCACTATTTGTGGGAGGGAACACATGATGTTCTGCTTTATTTATTAACTTAAAGATGTATTCATTAATCTATTTAATAGATATACATTCATCAGGCGTATATTATGTACCAGGCGCTGTTCTAGGCACTACGCTACTCACCTCAACGAAGCCCCCAACAAGTTCTCAAAGCAACCCACTGATAGTGATGGTAGCAAGTGTTACACAGTTTTGTGAGAACACAGAAGGAAAGAGTAATCTTTCCACAGGTCATTAGCACTGATATGATACCCTATCTCATCCTACATCCAATCCACCAGGGAAAAGGGTAAAATTGAGAGTGTGAGGGAGAATGAAGGAACAGCAAAGACAAGGTGAGCAGAGTTTCCTTCATTCTCAACTCCTGTCACTGGAAGGATCCAGGACCGTTGGCCTTAAGCGGCCCATACTCCCGGAAGTGACAGGCACAAGCATCCATGAAGCCGCAGTGGGAAGAGGGTAGAGGACTGGATGACCCTTGTGTCCTGGTCCTGATTTTCCACAGGCACAACTCCACTTGTTAAGTGAGGCCATGACATGGGCTTCCTGAGTTCACCTTTCCTCTAATGAGGTGCTCCAGATTTCCAGGTGAAGAGAAACCCTGGGGCTTGCCTCCCAAGAGAGGCAAGAGAAACCCAAGAGAAACCCTGGGGCTTGCCCTCTTACACCAACAGCCGCCATGACACTTCCTGTGAGCCCTTCAATCACAAGCTCCACTCGTAGCTGCACTGACCCTTTCTCACCACTCATCAAGGCTTCACAGGAAAGCACCAAAAGTGCTTTCTTGTCTCCCCTTTGGAAACACACCTTCCTCCTCTAAGTCCCTTTCCTGACACTGCAGGAAATGCCATCTCTTCCTCACCACAGACATAAACTTCAGAAGCAGTAAAGGCCCTTAATAGAACAACTAATGGCATAATTAAATCAACCAGAGGCACACCTTCAGCCTCCTGCCAGCACCTGCTCTCACCCAGCTCAGGATTTCTTCCACACAACACCATGTCACTTTAGCCCCTCTTGTTACTCTTCAGAAGAACTCACATATCACATACTTCTACCATACTTAAAAAACCAATTTTTTATTTCCTAGGAGACCCTTATCACATCGATCAGGTTCATTACCTTTGTTTAACTGTAGAAGCAGACAGACCAAGGTCACCCCAGCCTGACAGAACAGGAAGACAGCGGAATGTCTATCAGCTCCCTCCCATTGCCAACACCCACAGGACCACTTTGGACATATACAGAGAGAGGAAGCATTTGAGTAGAAAGTCCAAGTGGTCTTTCAGTTTTTGTGCTGTACCATTTAAACTTCTTTGCACAAGGTTTTAGTATGCTGCAATTTGGCTTTCAAAATCAAGATATAATTCACGTACCGTAAAACCCACCCTTTCATAACATAGAATTCAGTGGCTCTTAGAATATTCACAAGTTGTGCAACCATCACCACTCTAATTCCAGAACACCTTCATCGATCAGAAAGAAACTCTACACCCACTAGCAGTATGAGCTTTTGAGAAGGAAGGTGTTTTGCTCCCAATTTCTAGATTGAGCTAAGGAAAGAACAGGTGCAATGGGGGTGTAGAAAAAGTGCCCTCTGGGAGGTGACCTGAGGGGCTTTCTCTGATCTTCTGACCCTCTCTATGGGATTCTGGATGGTGCTATTCTGATTCTGCCCAGACCAGATTTATCATAGAAGACAAAGGATGAAGGAAGGAGGACACCAACTCTGCCAATGAAGGTGCCCGACAGGTTTTAGATACTAGATAAGTATAAAAGGATCACTCCTCTCTTGTTTCCCACCCCCATCTCTACACCCCACCCTTCCCTCCTTCCCCGGGTAGAATCTGACATGGGACAGAGAAAATGTTAAACCAGAAATTTATTTACTTATGCTATGTCTGGCCTGGGTCAACCAATGAATAAAACCACACAGGGCACAGTAAATGTCTTGTGAATTTCATCACCCATGGAGCTGAGATGAGGGTTGGGAATATCGATGTAATCATGTTGGTCAAAATGTCAGCAGAATATCTCAAGAAGAGGAAATGCTCAGAAATTGCTTTACCAATGCAAGCTTGCCCTGAGACTTCCAAAGAGTGAATATGGAAGGTGATATAATAGTTACTCTAGACCTAGGTCTCCCCAGGGCTGCGGGCCAGGCTCAGTCAGAATATTTGCCACAGTGTACTGAATACAAGAGCCACAAACTGCCTTGACAGTCATCTCAAGATACCACTCGTGGTGGGAACAGCCACCATCACACTCGGACCGACAGCTGGTTAGTCTTCCCCTCCACAAACCTCACTCACATCTCTCAACACCTCCTAAAATTCTGGAACCGTCTGGAAAACAAAAACACCAGGGTACCATTTGTTCTCATATACACCAAATATTTTTGGAGAATGTGATTTTTGCCACACTCTGCAAATTAGATTGCATGCTCCCTGTTCTCAAGCTTTTGATCCAGTAAGAAGCTGAAGATGGCCATTAAGAAAGTCCTCTGAACAATACAGAGGGGCTGAGTGAGAGGGTGGCACTAGGGTGGGCATAAATCCAAGGGAAGGGCTAAAATGGAAAGAAATGCTGGGAGGCAATTCCAGATGAAGAGAACAGTGTGTACAAAGGAATAGCAGGATTACACATGTTTGCAGAAGCGAGGGGGGTCTGGTTCCTCTGTGAGTGGGATGGAGGGCATGAAGGGGAGACGTAGAGGACTGAGGCTGAAAATGCAGATTGGTGTCAACTGTGAAAGTTGTGAAAGCCAGGAGTTCAGAGATAATGGAAAGTGACCCACAATTTTATTAAGCAGAGGAGCAAATGAAGCCACATTTAGAAAGATCAAGAAGACCCAGGGGGAGTGGGAAATAGACTAGACTCAATTCTTCACTGGGATTCTGATCTTATATTTGGTAGTGATCAAAATTCTGTACTGGAAATCAAGAGACCCAGTCTGGAGGAGTCTTGAATGAATTACCTGCTTTGAATTTTCACATTTGTGTATGGAAGAGTTATGCAGATGAATTTCAAGATCCTGTGGTAAATGGCATTCTGTAATTCTAATTCCCAAAGGAAGATGATCATTTCAGTGTTCCCAAAATATCAAATCTTCTTTCAAATCTAACCTGTGCTCTACCTCTCCTTTCCCTGAGAATAGGGTGGACATGTTTGAATGATTTGATCAAAGCCTTTAATGCCCAGCTCCCCCTTCAGACTGGATCACAGGCCAGGGAGCAAGGTGCTCATGCATGCTGACACAGACAGGGGGTTTCTAGGACATAAACCTTGGAGTTTAGGCAGAGAAAGTCATGCTAGGGGATAATCTGGATGGGGAAAGGCAAAGAGAAAGAGAGTGAGATGAAATCACTTTTAAATTAGCCTTAGTCATTGTTCTAATGTTAGCTTGTGTGCTGGGAGCTTGCAGCACTGTCTTTTTGTGGGGTTAGCTTAGGACACCCAAAACAGACTACCAAAATGCCTTTTCTAGGCATTACAACTTCCTCACACCATCCAAACGCCCATTCCTTCTTAGAGTATCCCCACATGCTGAGAGTCCCTGAACTGAGCTGTTACAACACATCATGTCAAGATCAGAATATCCCCAAAGGGTAATTTGATCAGGATCAGATCCAAGACACCCTCTAGCAAACATCTCACAATTTAAAGTCAAATGTGGATATGAACTGGGGAAATTTTCAGATATTTCAATTCACTGAATAACTTACGAGTGGCCTAGAGCAGTCCCAGAGTTCTGGGTATCACTCCTCATGAGTCTGAGTTTCAAGCTGAATTTAACTGAGTAGTAAGCTGGATGCTTGGGTGGTGAGTCAAATCAGGGGGAAGCACTCCCGTGTCAATTCTCAGCCTCATGCTGAGGCCACCCGATGAACTGTCTGTGCAGTCTTTCAAGGTTGAGGGTGACATGTCCCAGTGGCCATTACTAACTATTAGAAGACCTTGCTTAGATCAGGATCTTCAAACCTGTTATTAATCATGGAAGCCTTTTCTCCAAAACTAATCTAATATGGCTTCTGAGGGAGTTCTCCAGATCAGAATAAAAAAAAAAAAAACCCTGGCTCAATTAGAAGACAAATAAAATGCACCACTACAAAAATTCCTTGCTGTTAGGGAATGGGGGAGGAAAGTATCTATGGGTTATTAATTTTGCTTGATTGTTTTTCAATTCTATTAAGTATGCTAATATGAATAGCCTTTTTTTTTGAATGAAAGAAACCTAAGGGAAAGGGAACAATGCTGAAAATAGAATCTAGCCACCCCTCCATTCTGTGCTGTCTCAGCTGCCAGTCTCAGTTTCTCTATGTGATGAAGATTAAGCTCAGAACTTTAGTAGTGATAAGTCAACTGTCCAAATCTAAGAATAATAAATGGGTCTTGTCCATCAGATAGTGACTATCCTTAAGGTTACCCAAGAGAGGCCTGTGACAGAATTTCCCCATTTTTATCTGTTCTGTTTTACTCCCTCCCCCACCCCCATTTCAGAGTCTGAAAGATATTGATGGTAAGTCTCATTTCCCACATGGTTTCATTATGGTCTTCCAATTGAAACCATTAACAGTGGCATTAACTTTCAACACCTTTGTAAAAAAAAAAAAATAACCTGCTTAAGTCAGGGGTTAATAATGGTAGACGATCACTAATTATCCTGCAAATCTTTACCCTGGTATCAAATGCGACCCAAGTCTTAATGTCTCTGGAACAGCAGCCTCTAAAGACCCCCAACTTGTTCCAGAAACATAATGACAGCAGCACATTAGTGTCCTGACCATCTGTGAAGAAAGATGAGGGACTGATGAGAAGCAGACAAAGGAGAAGGAAGTGGAGAGAAAGGACAAAGTTAAGAGAAGTGAGGAAAGAGATGGTGACTTGGGCTGAGGAGGCAAGAGGGCCTCTACTCTTGCCACAGGGGCCACCTGGTACGGAGTTTGGCCGTGATGCAATCCCACATCCAGAGTGACGGCCACAGAGAGCAAGCCGTCCTGCTGGGCCTGGGTTCAATCAGCACAGATGCTGGGAACACCAATGGTCTGCCTGAACTTTGTGTCTACACAGACCTGGCTAAGCGAATGTCAAAATGGGAGACAGCAGGGCCAGAAAATTCTTCCGCGAACGTGTCCAGATTCCAGCTGGAAATGCTCTTTTGTATGGCTCCTCTATCGAACTCACTGGCTGCTATGGAGCTGCTTCCTATCATTTCACTCTCACTCCTCTATCTCTAATTTTTGCCAAGAGCAAAAGCTGTGGCAAAATGGCTTAAATTTCAAGACTCTCCTAGCCAACAAAAGCACCAAAATTTGCTTTTTCAAATACCTATAACTTTTTTGACTCGCTGAGATTTGGAACAGATCCATCCTCTTGTGACCAGAAGGAGCACGGTGCACTGTGACCAGTTGGTGAAATTTGTCCTCAATGGCAAGAACAAGTAGGCTTCAAAGCATTAATGACCCAGGCATGAGAAAGGGAATGGCTGGCTACAGAGAGCACTGACCAGGAGAATGAGGCTGCTGTCATCTTTCTGGAGCTTGCTTTTCTCACCTCAAAAGATGGGACTAGAAGTTTTCTTAGGGGCTCCCCAGCTCTAGATATGTTATTCAATGGCAAAACACACACACGTGGCACTTGGCATTAGTTAGACCCCAAATCAGATGCAGGCTGGGAATAATTGTGCATGACAGCTGGATAAAAGTCTCTGAGAAAATTTAGCAAATCAGACTTGGGACTTGGAAAGCTTCCAGCTCCGTCTAGACTGTCAATTTATAAAGATGGTCTATACTGAAATTGATGATAATGACTTACGGAAATACTGAGTGGTCTCTCCAATAAGAAACACTCCACCACATATAGATGCCTTCAAAGGGCCAATGAGTTATTTACTTTGATCAATTATGTTTACATGGACGAGGGTGTTCTAGGTAAGAAAAGGTCACCTGGTCTCTCTTGGTTGCCCCACTGATACCCCTTTACAGAGCTACCTCTAAAAATCCTAAGTGTTAACTTCCTTGAAAGCTGCCCACCTAGCCACTTCTTTTTTTAAACCTCCAGAAGAGGGTTAGGGTGGAATAAAATGAATCAATACAGAAAGGAGGAGTTAAAGGAGAGAAAGTAATAAGGACCCTTGATGGTCCACAGTATATTGTCGCTGGGGACGGCTGAGGGCAGAAGTTGCAGAAAGCAGAGGGTGGCTTTTTAAATCTGATTTGAGCTTTGCCTTGATGGAAAGCAGGGAAGCTTTCTATGGATACTGCTGGAAGTAGGTCACTCTACGCTACTCTGTGCTGGATGAATAGCAATCGAGCAACTACAGGAACATTCTATTTACCTAGCCAAGGAGATGAAAACATTTCTGTGGGGGAAAATGCAGCCAAAAGGTTCTGACACAACCAGAGAGATGAGAAGGCATTCAAATGGCTTATGAATTCAGCCAAAATGGTTTGCTTGTTCCTAACACAGTGTTTCTCTGGATCTTTTCAAATCTCTGCAAAGAGTTTATCCACATGATACTCATTAAAGCCTCATTTGAAAGGGGGGAGGGAAGCCCAAAGCTCTTTGAAAAAGGCAGGGTTATCTGAGCCGCAGATGTACTGGTAAGAAAAATTTTAAATATATCTAGTTCTATTCTCCACTGCCACCCAGCTGACCTTTGTAAATTGAGATAACGCTACACATTTAACAAAATCTGACATCAAGTAAGAAGTGTAATAATATTTAAACTCCGTAATGTTAAAATATGTATTTACGGATCATTTCATACATCGTAATGAGAATAAGTCATTTTGAAGCCTGCTGTTTCACGACTGGAATTCTGATTTGAGCTTTTCGAGTCCTTGGGGGCCACTTTTCTGCAGCGTCGCATTAGGAGAAACACGGACGCCTGGGTTTTAGAAAGCGCGGGTACTGGTTACAGGGAGACTGCAAAGAAACTGCCTATGAGACCCAATGAGAGTTTCGCTCCTCCTAGATCCTTATGCTCTAGTTTTTTCATTAACAAACAAGGTATTGTTGGCTGCAATTCTCTGATCCTGAGCTATTTCAGTGAGATCCCCTCCATACCTCTCACCTTCTAAAATGGATGGAAAAGGAAATTGGTCCTGACAAAATATCACCTGCAAATGGCTTACAAAGGGAGAAAAGCTGGTTGCTTGCTTGAAACTGTCTTGATTCATCTCCATTTCTAATTAGTTCTCATTCACTTGTATTTCTGTTCTTATCATCTATGATTCAACTCAACAAGCAATGATGTACCTGTTAGGTGTTGGTTCTGCTAAGAAGCCCTTTCAACATTTGTGAGATTATCCTTTTATTTGAGAAGAGGGATGCCATAAAAGTCAATCTACTTGACTGAGTTCACCTAGTTAGTAAACACAAAATTTAGGGATAAATCCTAGGCCTCCTGGCTTCGAGACTACCTACTGTCCTTTCCATCATTTCACCTCTTACGCTCTCTTTTTGCAAATCTCAGCCCAAGGATGATGTAAGTAATGTACTTAACACTATCTGGCATACAAGAACACCAATAGACATCAATATAATCATTGTCATTATTAATGCTGTGTTTGTTGTTGTCATTATTAGTGTCACTTACCTAAATTCTAAAACTGAGTAATAATCCTTGGCAGTATTAAGCAAACAGTACCACAAGTGACTCCAGCTGCTTAAAAGTCTGCATAGACCCAGGAACCATAGTCCAGGAATCCACTAAGTTGCAGTGAGAAATCTAGTCCAATTCATACTTGTACACTTTTCTAATACTTATACCAGATTTAACGCTCTTTAGATAGCTCTGATAAAACCCCATTTACACAATCTCTGATTTAAGACCAGCCACAGGGGCTTTTGCAGAGGAATGCTATATTATCTATGCCCACTCAGCACTGGCACGCAAGGCCAGCTCCAGTGAGCTTGCTGTCAGGCACACAGCAAACGTCTCATGAATGGGCAGGTTCAACCAGAGCGATGCAGGAATGGTGACTGTGGCCAAGGAAGGGGCAAGGAGTAAATGGAAGCAGTGTTAAATGACAGTTGAGCTTCCTGCAATGGTAAACTAAGTCTTTCACTTCAGATTAACTTGTCTAAGCACTTGCTATTCAAAATGTCAAGAGGTAGTGCAGTCAAGTGGAATCTTCCATGTTGACTTTCACCCTAGGGAACAAGGATTTCCAACCTATTCCTATAGACCCGTGAGTTCATTTGAGCACGAGCACTGCCTTACTGTACAAACATAGAGGGAGAGCTTGAAGTTTGGTGGCCCAGTAACTTGTCTAGACTCCTCTCTAAACCATCTCCTCCTCCAGAAAAGAGGGTCTAAATACATGTATATCAAATCATCAATTGATATGCTGTAAATACGTACAACTGTATGTCATTACTCCTCAGTGAAGTTTTTTACAAAGAAAAAGTCAAAGTGACCCCCTAATACCTCTTCTCACTCTAAAATTCTCTGATGTTATTGTTTTTCTTTCTATGATCTGCAATTGCCAAAGTGGTGCTAAGTTCCTGCAAAGTGGGGAAGAGAAGTGGTACTAATCTCTGTTGCGTTATTCAGTCCGAGACAGGGAATTGTAGAGGAACTTCTACAAAGGCTCAAGCAAGTGAAAAATTTCTTATAATTAATATGCTACCTGTGCAAAGACCTTACTTATAAGGCCCCTTCCCTTTTCCCTAGGGAGGTTTTACAGAATTACAACTGAAAGGCCACGGAAGATAAGTGACAATCTCAAGGGTTAGAGCTAAGAGATGAACATAAAAGAGCACGATCCAGCCTTACTCCTAGCACAGCACTGCCTCTACCAGACTGTGCTGTCTACCACAGTGATGCTTATTTATACTGAGAAATCATAAACCACTGTTGCTTGTATTTCAGTTTAATGAATTAGATATTCAGAAGATACACATCAGCAGTAACACTGTCAGGAGTTTGAAGAGTTTGGGCTTACAGACCTGGGAATGAAATTTAGTTATTAACCAATTCGCACTAGTATACAAATCACATGGAAATCTGATGTGATTTCTCCATGACAGAGTCCCCAGAAGAGCAGACCTACTTCCTGTTTTCCTATTACTGGTCTGAAGATTCTCTTGACATTGCCTTGCATCCATTTCTTCAGGTTTATTTATGTTAGTGTTTATTAAAAGAAGGGGTCAAGATGTCCTCTAAATGTGGTA
>PVIJ01012056.1:27521-51800 GCA_004024925.1 Scalopus aquaticus
ATGGAATAGAAAAGAACACAAGGGACCATGGAGATGGATCACGGGTGAATTGGTGGTGGGCTACCCAAGGGGAATACAAAATGTAAAAGACATAAATAACAATAGAAATATATATTTAAAAAAAAAAAAAGATGTCCTCTAAATGACCGTAGACACAGATATCACCATGGAAATGGTGATCTGGCCATCTAATCCCTAATGTGTAAATGATAATGGTTTCAAAAGAAGATAAGGTCATTCGATTGCTAAAATATGTAGTTGCTCAGCTGGGAATAACGTATTGACAGGCCCAGTTGCCAACATCTTTCCACTTTTCTTCTCCTCTTTTTTTTTTTTTTTAATCATAGCCCTGTCTATATTCTATTTTACTTTTAAAGCCCTCCCTCTTCTACATATCCACAAAAAAATACCCACTGAGAGATTGGCAGTGAGAAAATGGGAATCATGCATTCTTCACGAGACTGTATTCTCGATAACAGGAGAAGCCAGTCAGCCATTTTTCATTCACGAATGGCACCACTCCTTAGGGTAACATCATTTTACCCCTTCTGGTTTGGGTCACTTCTCTGTGGTACATACTGGGTCTGTGTTTATATGTCACAACACCAGGATGTCTCCTTCTTTTCTTTATCTGTGTTTACAGGCATTTTAATTCACGCTGTGCACAGCCCTGGTGTTCACGAAGTGTTGGGTGATATGATGACCAGGCTGACTCAAACCACCATAAAGAGGGACAATTGATAATTATTGCTATTCTTCACAACAGATAACACATTCTTTCACTGAGTACTTACTATGGAGTAGGTATTAGGCTAAACACATACACATACATTCTCATTAAGCTATCTGCCAATCTATAAATTAGGGACTATTATTACCCCAGATTAGGAAAGTGAAGTGCAAAGAGGTTCCATAGCTGGTCATATGACTTTGGCAATGTGATTCTAGAAAAGAAACACTTCCTGAAGCTTCTTGCCCATTAGTGAGTGATTGGCAGGCACACTGCAATGATGTTTATTTTTTTTAATTTTTTAAAAAGATTTATTTTACTTATTTATGCATACAAGAACTGGGGTCTAGGCCAGAGGTACAGGGGGTGAGAGGATTCACCAGAGACAGAGTGGGGAGCAGAACAGGCAGATCTACTGAAATGTACTGCTGAGGGGAGCAGTGGGTGAGACAGAAAAGGTCTGCTGCACCATTTGGGTTAGCTCCCTGGCCAGAGATCGAACTCAGGTCTGCAGTCTGGTGACAGCTTGATAGTGCTGAGACTTTAACCCCTGCACCATCAGGGAGGCCCTGTAATGAGAAGTTTAGTGAAGGGATATCCTTGGTATCATCTGCCTTGGTCATGGGAATGGGGGTGGTGATATATGAACTGCAATCTGACAGTCTGTCAATACATCCTCTCCCTTTGACCTTGACCAAATTAAGAGTAGGAAGGCATTGCATGGGTGCACATGTGAACACTTGCCCCCAGACACGTACTGTCTATCAACTCAATACACAATGACAGTTGCTTAGGAAGTATTTATAATATGAAAGGCACCACCTAAGGGCTTTGAGTATATTGATTTATTTCATCTTCACAGCTGTTGCATGAAGCAGACAACAATTACAGGAGAAATGGTGGGCTGAGGTGCAGAAAGTTTAAGTTACTTGTCCAACTCACTCATTTAGCAAGTGAAAGAAACTGTTCGAACTTTAACAGGGACCCTGTGGCACCTAGAGGCCACTGGGCATGAGTGGCTTTACCACAACCTGCCTCCTGGAGGCTCAGTGGTAGCAGTGGTTTCCACCCCACTGCCCCAGCATGTTCAGGCTGCAGTCAGTGCAGGCTGCTCTAAAGATGGCAGAAGCAGTGGGCATCGAACCCCACCCTGGCGTGAGTGGTCCCGCTGGGGCTCAGAGTACCCGCAGTGGCCAGCCAGTGGCATCAGCAGCTACAGGCAGTGGTGATTCCCCCGCCACGCTGCCCCAAGGCACGCAGCCCCACTGGCACTGCAGCAGCAAGGTTGCCCCATGCCAGAGAGCATGTTCCAGCAGCAGAGGCAAATCCCAAGCCCCAGGGCTCAGGGCTACATGGAGGAGCACCGCCCAGCTGGGCCAGCTCCAGTGCTGAGGCTCCCTGGAACCACAGGCAGAGAGGCCCATGGAGTGCCTGGCCAACATGGTGGACTCCAGCTGAGTCCACCCTGCAGCAGCTGCAACCAGGACCCCCAGTGCTGCTGCAGGCTTCCCCCTTTGCACTTTTACACCCAGATCTGCTGAAAAGGCACCAGGTGGGGTGCAGTGTGGTGAGACTGGGTTCTAAAGCACTATCCTCCCTTGACTCTTCCTCACAAGGCATACTCACATGCACTCCCTGTTATAAGACTAATTTCCAAGCAAGCTACTAACTCACTATGTATTCCTTGCCCCTTTCATTTTTCTGTCATAGCCTTGCTAGTATTCTCATAGCTTAATAGGCATCAGACATTATATTTCTTCTGAAATTTGAATTTTCTTTCTCAGCAATACTCCACATATATTTCTACAGCAAGCTGAAGGCTCCATTCCCCATGCCCACAAGTAGTTGTCCTTCTTGGCTGATCCTAGCATACCTACCCTACCAGTACCAGAGATCAGAAACTTGCAGCACAGATATGTCCGTTTCCTAGTTAGTAGCACTGGCCCATTATTTAGAAACTAATTAAAATAATAGTAGTTGAGTTTTGTAGACTGGAAAAAAAGCACTGATGTGAGAAAGCACACTAAAGGAATATGGCTGTTAGTTTCATAATCAGGTCACTGGATGGGTACTAGATGAGCAGCTTAGTACTAGTCAGTCAGTACACAAAGACAGGGACTTAGGGGTCAGAGCACACTGCTGATAACTTCTCCATCTAAATCCTCATTCTGTGGTCAAAAAGGTACAGAGCTGGAGGGTTAGATGTGCAGGGGACACATATGCTCCCTGATGTCAGTCTAAAGCTACAGATCAGTTTCAGCTTTTTAGCAATGGTCTTGTCAATTTAGGAAATTTTCAGCATCTTTTTTGTTTTGCTTATTACTTCTGTCTTTTCTGGTTGTACTATACCCTGGGAAGAAGGTCCATGTGCTTAATACTTGCTAGGTGAAGCAGCACTGCCTTCCATTTGCCCTGAGCTCACCCTCCTTGGGTTTCAAATAGTGCTCTGAATCCCAGCAATTGAGTATTTGGAGAACAAGGTCACATATACAGCACGTGATAAATATGCATCTCAAGGCTCTCTTAGTCTTTATTATCAGCAGATTCATTCATATTTCTTCCCTTATTTAGTGAGTATCAGGCTTTTAATTCTGACATCACAGAACCCCACCCACTATCTCCTGACCAGTCCAGCTGTCTCTCTGTGCAGTTTCTCTGGATTCATTAAATGTGTTCCCTGGAGTGGAATAATATAGCATAGCAGATATAGGAAGGATTCTAATATTGGAAAATCTTAGTCTGAGACAAGGCTCCCAAAGATTTCAGAGGTGTTTCTCTTTCAAGATCTGGGACTACAACAAGCGTCTACCTCACAGAACTTCAGAACTGCTTTAGTGAAAATGGGCATGTAAACGCTTTGAAATAGGAGAAATGTGTTTGTCATTATTATTAATATTTATATTACCATCAAAGATAAGTGACAAGTAAAACTTCTTTTATTCCTGGTTAAAAAAATCAATATGGCCCTACGTAAGTGGAGAACTGTTTATTGTGTTTCCCATACCCTTCATCATGACATTTTGTTCCCCTGTTTCAGCCAGGATAGTATATGTTTTCGGAGAATGGTTTAAATGAACTCTAGGTTATTTTCCTGAATCATTAATGACATGACAGAGAGCCTTATATTTTATAACTATGGCTGGAACCTACATCTGGGAGGGTATTAACTTGAAGTTGATGATATGAAAATCACCTTCCTCTCTTTTGACTTCTAACATAGACTCTAATGCTTCTCTGCATTCTATCTCCATCAATTTTACATTCTAGTATACAGAGTTTAGTTTCATCTAAATCATGTATAAGAACTGTTCATTATATTCTTTCATAACTGATGCTCCAAGCCCAACAAATAATGGTGCACTATTTGGGGTGGTCACTCCCATTAAATAAAAATAAATTTTAAAGGTAACACTTGCCAAAGCTTTCCCCAACTTGATGTAGACCCTTTTAATCATCAAGGAGGGTACCTACAGAAGTGATCATTTAGATTTATTCCTCTTTATGACTCACTGTTACCAGGCCCTCTCCCCCACCATCAGAACACTCACCCTTTATACTCACACTAGGTTCAGTTAGAGTTGAGTTAATTACAGATCTCATCCATCATCACCACTTTGGTGGTTTGCCCTCAAAGGGGGCTCAGAGTCCTCCAAACAAGGATGGACTGCCAGATCAAGTTGAACTAGGTACTCTGACACTACTTTCCCCAACTTTATGTCTGAAACTCTTCAGACTGCCCGGTTGCATCTGATGCGGCATCGGTTATTTATTCCTGTTATCTGGTTTGGGATATTCTTAGTATTCTCTATTACTTGTTTCAGTACTTAAATTACAGGGGATGACAGTCTTGTTGAAATTTCACAAATTCTTCAGTAAATCTGAGAAAATTCATTTTCCATCAGTTACTTATCTCATTTTCCTCCTCCACTATCATGAAAGAATTTGGGGTTTTTCTGGTACCCTTTCCTTAAGATCTCTTAATTCTAGGTGGTTATAAAAATCTATTTTTGGTCAATGAATTTCCATGTAACATGTATTACTTAATACATTGAATAGTCTATTACAATTTTCTAAGCCCTTGATTTTTTAATAAAATTTTTGATATTAAAAAGGTTTCATTGGTAAATGTAGATTCCGGGTAGCCCTGCTTTTTTGCTAGAGGTCTCCTCAGTCGTTTAAGGGATAATTGATACCCTGCTTTCTGTTATCTTTGGTTTTTCATGCAGAATGGGACCTGGATTTGGTGGGGAAAAGCTTCTGGTATAAAGGTGATTTTTCTTTTTCTGGGCAAACCTTTGGATCTTAGGTGAGAGAGCCCCAAGCAGCAACAGAAATCTCTTGCCACCTCCACTGTCCTCACAAGAGCAAATTGGAATGTCTTCACCAGCTGACTCAAGAAGCAAGACAAATGTAAGGAAAACGCAGCTTGCCAAGATGGAGGACAATCGTTTGGGGAAGTATAGGTTTCCCACCCAGAGTTTCTAAGACTTATGTTATAGATGATAAAACTGAGATGAAGGAACTTTAAAAGTAGCTGGATTTGCCTCTTTATAATTATCCTATCCAGAAAGAAAGTCTGTCATCAGGGCTGGAGTCTGAGTTTGCTCAAGAGATTGACTGGAATAAGACACTTTTGGTCCAATCTAGATTGCTTCAGTTTTACTGGAATGGAGGCAGGCCATAAACCTTTCAGGGACTCAAGAAAATGAAAGCAATTAAGTCTGCAGGTGTGCCTATTTGTCATATTAATGATGGATCTGTATTAATGTAAGTCACAGAAGGCTCCTGCACTCCATGTTCATGTTGGCTTGGGGTGAAATTTCCTTGAGGAGGCACTCTGGAGGAGTCCAGAGCAGGTGATGGGGAGATGTCACCATGACCTCACAAGCTTCTCCCCTCCAGTCCAGCCCCAGAGTAGGGCATTCTCTCACCATGGCCCCAATTCCCATCAAGGAGTTCAGATGCTCACTTCAACTCAGGTGCAGAAAATGCTAGTTTAAAGATACCGAGTTAAATGTGGAAGGAGCATAATTTGTAGGCATGATATTTAGAGTCAGACAGCCAAGCCAGGGTTTGAATATCAACCTTTCTGCTTAATACTGGTTTATCTTGAGCAGGTTATTTAAGTCCAATAAGAATTATAATATCTACTTTATAAAGTTGTCATGAGCAGAAAAAGATGTAATAAATGTAGAGCTCTTAATACAGTGTCTTGTGGCTATGGTCACTAACGATTTCTCCTTTTCTGACCTTGAACATATTTTAGTTCCTAGAAATTAATTTCCAGACATTCCTCACAGGCTGCAGGGCTACTTCAGGGTGAGGAACAGTATCACAAAGGTTTATGAGAAGAAAGGTGAGCCAGTGCCCTGAGCACATCATCCCGGGGCTGCACAGAAGCTGTACCCCACCCCTACCACACCCCAGGCCCTTTCTCGAGCTCCAAATGATGCCTTTGGGTCAGGCTGGGCAGTGACCCCTGACACGGCCAAGCACAAGATGAGCTAGTCGGATTCTCACTCTTAGGAATCTGAGACAGGAACTATGGGACAAACCAGGCACAAATCAGCAGAGGCAGAGCTCAGAGAGATGCATAGTAAAGGCACAAATGGGAAGTCTGGGCCATGAGGGCCATTGCACGCTGGCGAGATGAAGAAATAGAAAAAAAAACATGAGTAAGCAAAGTGCTGAGGGCATAGAAGAAAACACCAGGCAAGATTTCTGGGAGAAGAGAAGGAGCAGATGGTGGCAGGAGATGAGGCACATTAATGCAGGACAACACAGGGGCTAACCCAAAGCCCTTTGTGGGGCTCCCAGGCCATCCTGGATCCAGGGCCACCTGCCTTGAGGACTGTCAGGCACCTGGCTCCTGGCCTTCATTCCTGCTGGTCGCTGCCTCCTGCTGACATGTGTGAATCCTAATGAGGCGCACCGCCCCGCCCACCTCCCCTCTCATCACTGGGCAATCAAAGGAGGTACCCACTGTCTTGCAATCAAAGGAGGTACCCACTGAGCAGTGAACACCCTCCGGAAGTTCTGGAATGTTCAGAAAATTCCCAACTCTGGCCCCTCACTGGAGGGCCTTGATCATGCCTCTGGCCTGGGCCTCCTCTGATACTCTGTCATTGCCTACAGGGGAGTCTTATTGACTTACTGCTTTTTTTTAAATTTATTTTTTAATTTTCTTATATCATCATTTGTTTTTGTACAATATTTGATTCTTTCCTCAGGTGTCATCCCTATAATTCTTTCACCACCATTTCACCTGTGACCTATCACCATAGTCCCTGGTGCTCTTCCCTCCCCTGTTTTGACCCCTTCCCACCCCTCCTATTCCCTACTGTAGGCCTCAGATCTATATGGTCAGCGTGCAAGTTTTGTCTTTTGCCTTTTCCTTTGTACAGTTTCTCTATATTCTCCCTGTATGTGAGACCACCTGATATTTTTCTTTTTCTTTCTGACTTATTTCACTTTTATTTGCTTACTTTTTATTCCCCTAGAATATCAAGTAAATGTTTATCACTCTGTATAGAAGTCATAAAAATATGTTTGTTTACATAGTGAGAGAGTACATTCGATTTCTTTAGAATCATGTCTTTTCAAAGTGTACAGATGGCCCTGAAATCACTTTGTCATTTTTTTCCCTCCATCTGCAAAATGGGAGAAGTGATATCACCGACCATGTCAAACCACAATGTGCTGCATGTGTGGGTTTATGAAACACACAGGCACACAGAAGAAGGCAACACCTTCTTTATTACAAGAGAAAAGATTTTCTTTTGCCAACCCACATAACTTAACAGTCAGCAATCAGAAGAAAAGAAACAAAAAAAGTGCTGTACATGACAGCTAAAATGAGAATTTGATAAAATATCCTCCTTCTAAAGGGATACTGTCAAGTAAAAAAAAAAAAAACAATTTGAACAGAAAAAAAAAAACCTGGTTTGTTTATTAGTTTTTCTCCTAATGCCACCAAATGGACCTCAATCTGAAATGGCTTTTGAAATCAAATTTGCCGTTCTCCAATTCTGCAACTTACTCTTTATGCTAATTTGTCTGCACCTGCAGGGACAAAGAAACTGGCAGCATTGAACATGAGATCCAGGAAGAAAAAGCAACATGAAGATTCAGGAAATGAAACCAGGACTAAATCATATTAAGTGTATAAAAGTTGGACTTTTTATAAAACAAGAAGAGAATAGACTGAACTTTGGAGAAAGTATTCTGACTGTAGAAATGACATACCCTTAGTGAAGGAACAGGTGTCTTTTCCAGGTCGCCTGGAAGCACAGAGTGAGAGGCAATTAGTAAGGCCAAGGGTTAGGGCCAAGTTAGGCCTCTCCTAGTCTTCATATTTCTTAATTATCAGAGTTGCCATAAATATGTCTCAAGGAATTTCAGCCTTTGGGAATTCAGCCTCTAAGAGTTTGGGTTAATTCTTTCCAATTGAAAAAAAAAAAAAACCTCTTTATTTAGGACTCTATTTTGGAAGAAGCAGCATGATTTTAAGGAAAAGAGTCATCATTTTCCCATTGTTTCCATTTTCTGGGTCCAAAAACATTTCCCCCAACTGCTTTCCTGTTGCCACATCATCAGAGGTGCTTTCAGGGTGATTGGGGACCAACTGCAGTACCCCAGCCATCATAAAACCTATGGATGTGAGAAATATAAAGGAACGTAGAGATGCCGTCCTCATTTTACAGATATCCACTGCTTCAGTGGCATCAAGTACACACCTCTCATTTAAAATATAACAAAAGCTCAGAAAGTTAAGTTCTTTGTCCAAGGTCACAAGGAGCATTAGCTCATAAGACATTCAGAGAAAAGAATCTCAGACCTGGGCTTTTTCTTTTACATTACCTCTCAAACTCCAGGAAAAAAACCGAGAGAATAATTTTTACATTCTAGGATGCTTCTACTTTGAATATTTTCTCTATTGCTCTGTCCAGTATATTTAATTTTATACCCTCTATACTCTAGAAAGTACTGTCAAAATTCAAGTTCTCTCAACAGCCGTAACTGTCGAGGTCCAATGACTGCTGTGATGTTATGTGTTTAATGCTCAAGCAAAAATGTCAATTTCCACCGTGGCGTTATTAGACCCAGTGGAAAAAAAAAAAAAACAATTTGGCAGATACACTGTTCAACAGCCGCACTCCTACTGACCTTCTGCTCCTAAACATCTCTTCATTCCTCCATGTATTGTGCTATCACTAGGCAAAAGAGAATATAGGCATCCCAAGCCTCAACAAAGACTTGCTATCAAATTAAATAAAAAGGGAATCAATTTTTTATCCACTCCTTGTTTCGCATTAGCTGTGTCTTATTTCCTTTAGAAAAATACTAGCTTCTTTTAGAAATGAGGTTACTTTCATGGTTAGTAACTGCACAAAATGCATTTCTGTAGCAAATGACACAAGCTCCTTTATGAAGTAACTTTATCATTAACTGATGAGAAATGTCTGCGTATCTTATAGTGGTGACTATGAAGATATGGAAAATAAGAGGTTAATTGACTTTCTCAAAATCACACCATGCAAGGGGGTTAGAGTTAGGGTTCACACCTCCTGCCTCTTCAGACCAATTTGTTATTGGAGTCACAGAGGAATGTCTTTTAGTGAAACTTCTTGAGATTTTATGTCCCTAATTCTGTTCTGTTTCCCTAGGGAGGAAGTGTAGTGAAGGGGAAAGAGAATGGACTTTAGAATCAGACAGACGTGGTTAGACTCCTAACTCTGACATTTTCTAGTCCTGTGATCCCAGGCAAGTTATATAACCTAGGAGCTTCTGTGTCTCCATTTGTAAAATGCAGACAATAACACACTTCAAGGAGTACATGAGGACTAAATGAGACCACGTGTGAAGTGGACAGCAGGCACTCAACAGAGGCATGCAGCTTTTCTGTCTGTATTTTCTTTTCTTGGACAATTATCAATAGTATATATAATTGAGTCACAAGAAAGAAATGACAAACTAGAAATTGGAGGCACATCCTCACATATTTCCAATTTGCTTGTGCGTTCTGACATTTCAACTTGAAAATAAGATACATTTTTGTGTAGAAATGCACTGATGGAACCGTTTTAAATGCCAAGAGTCTTCCCGCTGGGCCATGTGGCATAGAGAAAACAAGGACTGGAAAAAGGAAAACCAAGGTCTCGTGACTAAGCCTCTCTGTGGACTTTCAGACTTTCATTCATTCATCATTTCTTAAAAAACATGATGAGGAATCATGGGATATCCCAGGATTGTGAATATAAATCCTATTTCTTGCCAAATACCAAGCTTATTAACATGAATGAATCTGTCCCTAAGGAGTTTACATTCTAGAATGGGTGGCTGGGTGTAGGACTAGGAATGCAATAAGGTTTCTGGGGGAGAGATATATACAGGATGGAGTGAGGGTATAAGAAAAGAGTAGCCAGTTCTTCTTTAGGCAAGAACATCTGGAAGGCTTAAAAGAAAAGTTGATATTTAAACTAGATTTAAAGATAAAGTGGTTATATGAGCAGAGTACGGGTGAGGGGAAGGTGCTCTGGCCACATTGTTGGCCAAGACACAGCCATCAAATAACAGCAGGTCACCCACCTAGGGCGTCGACATGGCACCTGGCACCTGTACAAAGGTGAAGAGCTGCTAGAAGCCAGGTTATAGAAGACTCTCTGTTTTATGCTTAGGAGTCTGGATTTTACTCTCCAGGCAAAAAGAAGTGAAAGATCTAATTCGTGCTTTTAAAAAGTTATCTATGGAGTGAAAAAACCAGAAAAGCTGAGACCAATGACAGGTAAATGAACATGTGAAGAGTGCAGCTACGAAAGGTAAAGGTTTGCCCCCCCCTCAAAAAAAAAAAAAGAGGAAAAAGGCAGAAGAGAAGTGGAAGGGGAGGAATTAGTTGCCACTCCTTGGATGTGGGGACCAGAGGAAGGGGCAAACCTGAAAGACAGGTGTGAGGTTGACATCATTTGGGGTAGAGGAAACACAGGGTGGGGAGCAGGTCTGGGTGAGGGAGTGACATGTTGGACCTTCAGGATCAAACATCCCATAGATCTGTATGCACGTGGGCAAGTTCTCATCTCCAGCCATGAACAAGTCATGGTACACTGACGCCATGGGAAGGGATGAACTCACCAATGAGTGTGCAGTATGTACCGGTGAAACAAGGGGCCACGGATAATTCTAGCGGCAATACTATCCTCCTGGGGGAAAGGCTTCTCTGGGCCTCAGTTTCCTCTTCTGTTAAATGAAAGGGATGGACTCTGTGCTCTCTTAGGTGACTTTCACCTCTACAATGTCTCATTTCATGCTTTTTGATTTGGCTCAGGCTTTCACTCACAAACGGCTCTTTCTTTCTTCCACCTTTGTTATTTTTGGAAAAGGCTGTTTGAAGTTTAAGCTCCTCTGAAGTGGCCCCTTGATCTTTCTGTCATAAGGACATGCATACAAAGAGTACAGCAGGAAGACTTTACAGAAGAAGAAAAGGCAAGCAAGAATCGGGGCAGGACTCGGCGCCAGGATGTGGTCCTTCTCATGCCTTCAAAGAAGCAACAATGCTGTGGGTTTCCCGCCCACTCCTCAGTTGTTCAGGGGAGGTGTTTCTGATACCAACCAGAAGAATAACATAAGCATCTTGCCTTTAGCACTCCTGGCTTCCCCTCTTCACTTTCCCTCTCCATTCTGGAGGGAGCCCTGCCACTCCCCTTTGCCTGAGGTATTAGTACCTCATTACTTGCTACTAGATTTAAAAATTATTAGGACCATAAAATTTTCATTGGCCATATTCACATTTATAATTTCGCCTGCTCTTCCCCTCAGATACTTCCTCTTTTTCTATATCCCATCTGCATAAGGCACATGTAGATATTCTTGGTGGAAAAGACACCCACATTCTTATTAAAGTCAAGATAAAGAGGAGGAAATTCAATTAATTTTTTGTATACTACCCATTTCTCATTAGCCTTGACTTCTTAAGCCCGCAGGTTATGGGCCAGTGCTTATTTTCATGGCTGCATTACTAGATTTTATTGCATTTGTACTCAGACGCAAGATACTCTCATTTTCTATCTGGAGAAATAGGTTTAGTGACCTGATGACAACGACTGACCATGGCTCAGTATATTTCCCTTATGTTGTGAGATAGAGCCATATGTTTTTGGTTGTCTGAGCAGAGTATAAAATGTATTGCTTATCAGATACAAATTCAATACTCGTGATCCATCACCCTCCATCCAGGACCAACCACTACCAGAGATAGGATTCTCAACTATTCCTGCAGGGATTCTGTAAGTCAAAAACCATCCTACTTTCCTCTATGCCAAATGAGGTCATGCACCTTTGAGGAAAAAAAAATGCTTCGTCTCATCTTTAAAAATAAAAGCATTGATTCCAGGTATTGGAAATTAAGAATTCCAAGTACAGAGTCAGAAATGAATGAAAATGAGGCCACTGGGGCTTCCTCTGTATAAACCTGGGACTAGGCATTAGGTTTCTAGCACCTGGAATAAAATTCTTTCTTGCAAAGGCCCATTACAAATCAGAAAAGAAATAGAAGGGTTCTTTTTCCTAGGTTTTGTTTGTTTGTTTGTTTTTGGTGGAGTTCTCCCTCAAATTCTCAATTGTCTACAATCTCCTAAGTAGACTGCTCTACTGGTGGTCTACAAGCCAGGTGGTTACTGGTAACCACCTGGGGTCAGGATATCAAGATTATAAATTAAGTCCGGAACAAGAACCTTAAGAGAATATTAACAACACTGGACCAAACCCCTGCCAAAAGCTCTTTCCCCATCCTTAGTTTCCAGAGAAATGAGGGCCCGGAGATCTGCAGGGATAAATATTCTACATCCTCCTCTGAATCCTTCCTTCAACATACTTCTAACTTGCTATGGTGTTTTTCTTCTTTAGTCAGAAAAAAAATTTTTTTTTTTTTTTTTGCTATTACTTAAACCCATCCTTTGAGCATTGTCTTCTGTGGAGATGGAAAGTAATGACTTTGGAGATTCCTGGTGATATCTGCACAAGCACAAGCTCTTCCCTCTGGAGGTGCCACTGTCTGCACAGCACAGCACTGCTCCAATTCCCCAACGTGAAAGGGAGATCGGTTCTCATAGTCATGCTCTGCAGCCCCATCAAGAAGCACCAATGACTGCAGGTGCCTTCATTTCCACTTGGGAGGAGAGAGGCAAATAACCACATTAACCCAGGGCAACAGAACCATCAAGCGAAGCTTTCCCACAACCCAGGCCCTACCAAGGGCAGAGGCTGCTATGTGAACTCCAGGGTTTAAGAACTCCCCATCACAGAGATGCCAGTGTGTCCTCCCAAAAGAAACCTCTCCAGAGGACCTACATTCTGAGTCTAAATCCTGTTTCCATAACTCCAACCTAGTGTCCCACTCCCAAACTGTCTATAGGAAAGGTAAACTCTGCTACCTTTTGACTTTCAGTGCAATATTTTTTTTATATCTTCACTGTTCCTTTCATAGCCTTTCTGTTTTAGAGGGAAAACTATCATATTTCTTCGTAAAGTTCGAAGCCTCTGCCTAGGCCCTTCATCCTCTCCCTTACCTGCTGCCTCTAAAGATTGTGCTGCACTATCGTCTCTTTTACCAGTGTCTGCATTATTTCTCCCACCTTGGTCTAAAACCATCCTAGAAGTCATTCTAATTTCCCTCACCTTAAAAAAAAGCCCCCAAACTTTTGACCTTCTATTTGACTTTTCTTACTGCCCTCCTTTACTTTCATTCATTGCCCTGACCCTTAAAAAGTGGGGCCCACAAATTCATTTCTTGCTCCTATTTATTTCTTAACACACTAACATCTGGCATCTTTCCCAGATGACATAGGGAGGGAGTGGACAAACACTGTCACAGATACCATGAGCTTCTAACTGGGCCTCTGCTGGGCCATGAGCCTCTTGAAAACAGGGGCTGGGCACAGCAAGTGAATTTGAATGAATGAAGGAATAAATACAGGAAAGAGGTGGAGAAGCAGAGGGAAAGCTTATGGGAGGGCCTTTATTGAATTACTAGTATTAATCCAAGCCAGGTGGTACGTTAGGTGTTAAAAATACCTGTCTCATTTGATCACAGACGACTTTGGAACCCAATTCAGTATTGTTGCTAGCCATCTCAATAATACTGAACACAGTACACTTCCTTCTTGTAGATGTTAGTCTCTTACTCATAAAACGAAGTGATTGGATTAAAAGATTTCACTTGTTCTTAGACAACTAAAAGATATGAAACAAAAGCATTTGGTACGTGTTGGAGAAACCTTGGAGATAACTTCATCCCAAGCTTCAATGACTTATTTACTGAGTAACAATCTTTTTTTTTTTACTTTTTATTCAAAAACAGGTACTGGGGCCTCACACATAGCCCAACAACAAGGTCACAGTTGGTAACGCAAGGCAGCATGAATGTGAATCCTGCTTTCCCACTTAGTGACTGTATGACCCTGAACAGGTTACTTAACTGATCTGAGCCTCAGATTCCTTACCTAGAAAATGCACCTAAGGCAGCACAAAATCTAGTGCACCTGCAAAATCTTTGCCTCCTTGGCCTGTTGTGAGAGGTAGCTGAGATAAAGAGCCTTGTTCACACAGTGCTGTGCACAGAGGCAGCGTGAAGTCAGTGAGTTTATGTGCTTTCCTCCTTCTCTTTTCAATGCTAAGGGCAGAGTTTACACCAGGTTAAGAAACAACGAAAATATCCCAGGCATCCATTCCTTTCTCAGTGGCTCCTAGGTGGGCTGGTATCTTTCATGGGAAATGACTGACCTATACCAGCCCCTCATTACATGATGAAAAACAGTTTGGCCAAGTGCCCAAGTTCATCTAGTTAGTGTCAATGTCAAAATTAGAAACCAGGTTGTTTTACTCTGTATGTGTGTGGTTCTTACTGGAAACCTTCCCAATACTCCCTTGGAGGAGCTACCGAAATAATTGTGTGTTCCCCAGAAATGAATTTTTATTTTTTCCAACTCAGCAGTAATGATCTGACAGAAAGACTCGTCTGTTCTGTTAGGCTGTCAAATGTACTGGTCTTTCATAAGAGCAGAGAAACCCTCACTCACCCACCTCATTTTCTCTACTGTTTTTCTTTCCTCCTCTTGTCTCTCTAATGGAGCCTCCTTTGTAGTATCCTGGATCCCTTCAACCATCTCTTTTCTACAACTTTAGCTCTTCTCATGTCAACTCACTTTAAAGATAAATACAAATATCCAAGAAGGGAAAAAGTAGCCTTAAGCCTAAAATGAAACAAACTAATAAGCACAATAACATTAACAAGGTAAGTATATAGACACACATACTGGAAAAATAGTCATTCAAGAACATTACTCTTGGAATTTAACTTACAGACACAGGAATCCATTGAGATGCCCTGCATAGGAAAAAGGAATCCATGATGAAATATTATGCAATCTTAATGCCATTAGCCATCTTAATGCTCATGTTTCAAAGAATATTTCATGACATGGCAAATCACTTATAAAGTTAAATAGTATTTTACAAAATTTTGTTTAATGTGAAAAATATGAGCTCCATTTTCTAAAAAGAAATCTTATATGAACAGAAAATTGGCAAAATATGTAACTAATGTTTATAGTTCATCTCGGGAGAGTGGAATGATGAGTGATTTTAAATTTCTCCTAGTTTTTGGTGTATTTCTTCCAATTTTTTATGATAAATAAATAGTTCTTAATGAAAAGAAAATGATAGCTTTTATTTTGACACAGTAACTTGTTAGTTTTCCCTGGGGTAACTAATATGCACACTCCGTGTATTTCGTTTGAAAATTGTCAAAGCTATTTAACATGGGCATAAACTATTACAGCTAGAGAGAACTAGGAAATAGCATCTATTCTCAAACTCTTGTAACAGCAAAACTCCCTCTTCAAGAGAAACCTTAAAGAAATGCTATCCCTAAGCCTGTGGCATTAGATTTGGCTACACGAGGTAAGCATCCTTCATTGATGTTTGCGGGATCCGAGGCCAGTTGCAGTAACTGGGATGTTGACCGTGAAGAGTCAGCCATCCTCAGCAGTGCACTCAGCGAGCCATATGCTGAATTCTGCCCATTCAGCAAGAGCCCGAATATTATTTATTATTTGGAGGTGACCACAGCCTCTTTTACAACCTTCATACTCTGTGAATCTCCTCTAATCCCCACCTCCACCCATAGGCTGCCTAGGTTTACAAGAAATACTGGTAAATCCTTTCCCCTGGTTGCAATGAATCAATGTCCCTGTCATCTATTAGTCCTCAGCTGTGCTGCACACAGAGCCAACTTTTGGATGGAAGCATAAAACCTCCAATCTTGCTGAAGCCATTCAGAGAGCCCAAGGTGTGTGTGGGAGCCAGGGAATGCTAATCCCTGCTTGTGAGGTCAGCTCCTCCTCTGGCAATTACATTTTGCCTCAAAAAAAGTGCCCCTGCTGCTGCCGTTAGATGCAGTCTTCATTTTCACCTCACCAAGTGGAGTTTGGAGTTAAGGTCTCTCTGAGGGTGGTGGGGCTGACAGGGGAGGTGGCTTCATTCAGGGCATGGCTACATTTCAGCACCGGCTGAGCTGGGCTCTCGATCCTGGGGTTTACCGAGCTGTTTGCAAAGAGCTTTGGATTAAAGAAGTTGTGTACCTGTAAGGTATTATTATCACCTAATCTTTTTCTATCTTCAACTCCAGTAACAGTAATGAGGAACCAACCTCATGTGCCTCTGAGTTTCAGTTTAGTTCAAGCCCGAAGGCTTGGATTTTGAAAATATATCCGAACCCCTCAGATGTGACAGAATTGGACTGGAAATCTACTTAAACACCTAGAGAGAATGGACAGCTTCCTGCTGCTGCACATGGAGGTGCCTGCCTGCCCACCGCTGCTGCTCCACCACCAAGAATGATTGACAATGATCGAGACAAAGTTGTGTTGCCAGGCTTGAATAATAACCCCTCCTAAGTGTCTAACCAAGCTTTCCTGGTCCTTCCCATTTCACGAGAGGGGAGCAGAGACAGTCCCCTTGAGTTTGCAGAGCAGGTCAATCAAGCCAAAGACACAGCAAGATTTGAACAGCTGTGACCTTGACCACCTGCTTAATTAGATACTTTCCAGAATGTGGCCAGCTTCGCCTTCAGTAAAATCAAGAAGGTAGGCAAGACATGTGTCACATGGGGAACATGCATTTTTTTTTTGAAATATCAGCAAACCAAGAGATGCTACTTTATTTTTTTCTGAAAAATCCTACACATTCAGCCTCCCTGGTGGTGCAAGGGGTTAAGTCTCAGCACTATGACGCTATCAGCAGCCACTGCAGCACAAGTTCGATTCCTGGCCAGGGAGCTACCCACATGGTGCAGCAGACCTCTCCTGTCTGGCCCACTGCTCCCCTCAGCAGTGTACTTAGTCAGTCTACCTGTGCTACTCCCTACTCTGTCTTTGGTGAACCCTCTTACACCAGCCCCTCTGGCCTACCCTCTGGCCCAGGTCTTGTATGCATAAATAAATAAAATATATCTTTTTTTTTAAAAATCCTATACATTATTAACAGCTCACCATTTTCAAAAAAATATTCTCAATATTGCTATTTTAAAACATAAAACGTCAAATAACAGAGACATTTACCTCTTTACCTTCCAATATCTCTGCCAGAAGTAAATCACATTGAAGTTTGAATTCTATCTTTACACATCCTTCATTAGGCTCATGTAAACATATACAAACGCCTGTGGGGTTTTTCTTCCCTTTCTTCTCCCTTCTTTCTTTTCTTCCTTACTCAACAAAATAAGCTATTTTATTTATATATTTATTGATTACATTTTATAAAGGACAGGTTCACTAGGAGAAGAAAAGGACACTTGCACAGGCACAAGCAGGCAAACAGAGCAGTCTCTGGAAGGGACAGCTTGTTAGAAGAGAGGCCTGCAGAGACCCAGGTGGGCAGTCCTGGGATCAAAACTGTACAAACAGGCTATTTAAAATGCCAAAATGGGGGCCTCCCTGGTGGCGCAGCGGTTGGGCGCTGCGCTGTGGAGCTGTCGGCAGCGCGCAATGAGGGTTCGATGCCCAGCCGGGGAGAATCCCACATGGTGCGGCGGACCTCTCCTGCCTCACCCGCTGCTCCCCTCAGCAGTGTATTTCTGATCTGCCTGTTCTGCGCCCCACTCTGTCTCTGGTGGACCCTCTCACCGCCCCACGCCTGTGCCCTGTACCCCAGCTTGTATGTATAGATGAATAAATCTTAAAAAAAAAATGCCAAAATGCATTCATTATTGTTTAGAAAACAGTAATACTCATGTGGTGTGAACTCTTTCACTAATCCAGAGACAGGACTAGCCAAATCACTGATATGTTGCTTCTCTCTCTCCCTACCACATGCTCCCCGCTTAAGGGAAGGACAGTGGGTACACTCGTGGGCACTGAGCTCTCCTCATCTATGTATCCTATACACAGCAGCCTTTCTCCTCAAAAGCAGAGGTGTTCCAGGACACCCAACCTCATCAAGGTGAAGCCCCCAGAGCTCTGGGATTATTGTGCTTTGTGTTACGCCAACAGTCCTGCTCAGGGCACGCTCCCAACACCAGGTGGTCCCTGAAGCACCCAAGAGAGTTTCTGGATTATTTCTGGGACCTGACTGGAGGCTTCCAATAACAAAAGTGTCCGTGGAGGGAAATGAAAGCTATTTGGTATCACTGGGCTAATGTACCAATCTTTGGTCCATCACTACGAGGGGGTGAGGAGGAAGAGAGGTGAGAGAGTGAGGGACTGAGAGCGACTATGAGAGCAGAGAGAGGAGAGAAGGGAGAGGCGAGGGAGGTGGGGTGAGAGATGAAGAGTAAGAATGTGCATACCCTGAAAATAATTGAGACAAACATGATCAACATACACAAGCGCTCCTCAGTTTTCAGAGTCCAGCTGACACAGCATTTGACACCTCACCCGATGACCCCTAGGTAGGATACACACACTTGCACAATCATACTACCCTCCCTGCACACCAACTACTCACACATAGATATGCACAGAGGGCAGCTTATCTTTATCCTCAAATACCCCATGGCCCTCTCCAGGCATTGCCCAGCCCACAAGCTGGCTCTCTATCCCCATATTGTACTCTTCCCACACTGTCAGTGCTCCAGGCCTTTTGGGGTTCTACCACAACCCTACATAGTTCATCAAGATGGACCTTGAGAAAACACTTTGAAATCAGACTCTAAAACAAAAATTAAAAGTCATGGAAAATGGTCACCTTTTCTAGAGTGGTTGAGTGAAGCTTTTACTTTGTTCAATGAAATTAGGCATCCTCTGACTTCTAATACCAAAAGCATTAGTTTCTCATATAGTAGTCTGGCCCTGCCAACTTGAGCAACCATAAATGCACACATTTGTAAAACACACACACACACACACACACACCCCTTTCAATAGCTGCAACTATAACGAACAAAATACAATACAATGCAAAGTCCCCAACAAGATAGAGAGCTACAATTTACACACAGTTAAACTTATAAGCGCTGCCATTCATTTTTGCCCTAAGAGCCAGCCGCCACCATATGACAATGTCCTAGAGGGAAGTCACAGACCCCACAATCTGTGACCTACACATCAGCACTGTGTTCATCCATTACACACACACACACACAAAACATATACATATATCACATTTACTATATATATTTAGCTTCTGGGTCTTCCCTAATTTAAAAGATCACTAACTTTAATTGAATATATAATATGTGCTAGACATAGGCATTGTTTTAAAAATATGTCACCATTTCATCATCAAAATATATCCAAGGCATTGGTATTCTTAACCTTTTTAGATTGTGAACTTCCTGAAGGTCAAGACCCATGAGAGCCTTACATATCCAGGTCCTGGTAAAATGAATGTCTAATACATAAACTGGCCGACTGGTTTTTCAGATAAATAGCATCATGACACAATCTCAATACTAGAAGAGATCACATAGGTCATCTAGAACCTTTATGTATCTGATCATAAACTCCATTTAAATGGTCATCCAGCTTAGGGCAATAAAGTTCAACAACACTACACCTTTGAATAAATATCACCCATCCACATGTGTCAGCTGAAATGCTCCTTATGTTGAATCAAAGCATCTCTCCAAAGCCTCAACTCATGAATCTTCTGTACTCACTTCTTATTTACATGAAAGACCTTTAAATATTTGAAGTCAACTCCCAGGGTTCCAGGATCACTTTCTGATGGATGTCTACCTCATCCAATTGTTCCTTATCCTTTCAACGTGTTTTGTGACCCTCTTACCATTCTGTTTGCATGTCTTTGTTTACAGATTAGGTGGAGAAAGGGACCAATGTCCCAGATGTGAATAAGGAGCAGGTAGGTAATGCACGTGTGAGTCTGACCCTGCCTAAGGTGAAAAAGGAGTAATGGGGCGGGTGGTGAAGGGAGAGACCTGATCTACCAAAATGCCTTCAAATTATAGGACAGAGTTTATGAAAGGCAAATATAGTAAGTATTTGAAGTAGATTCACCCACTGAACTAATGTTTCCTGAAACACAGCAACCAGAAATGACCTTAAATGTCAGAGTATCATTTGAATAGCTTTCAAAAATGATGTTAATTCTCATTGGAGTAACTATACTTCTATTAATGCTGCAAACGTTACATTAACCTTTTAGGATGTGACATTCTGTTGACTCCCATCAGGCTCTCTGTGAACTAAAGCCTGGAATTATTTTTATAGGGCTGTTATTAGTTGTTTTTCTTGACTGCAATTTTTATGATTCTATGTTTAACCCCACTAAATTTTACCTTGTCAGATTCAGCCCATCTTTCCAATCCATGAAGATCCTTGTGAGTACTGATTTTGCCATCCAATGCAAATATTCCCCTTGCTCCTTTCATATAACTTATAATTATGTCATTCTTATTGAGATACAATTCATATACCATAAGTCACCCTTATAGTTTTACAATCAGAGGTTTTAAATATAGTCACGGAATCGTGCAAGCATCACTACTATCTAATTCCAGAACACTTTTGTATGCCGAAACGAAACTCTGTTCTCACCATCCCTTCTCCCTCATCCTCTGGCAACCATTAATTTACTTTCTGTCTCTATGATTTGCCTGGGATGGACATTCTATATAAATGAACTCATCGACTCTGTAGGCTTTTGAGTATGATTCTTTCACTTAGCATGTTTTAAAGATTTATCCATGTTAATATAGGGGAACCAAATAAGAAAGAAACAATCAGCAAGGAAGGGGGAGGACAAGGGCTCAAAACAGGGTAGAAAAGAGCACAAGGGACTATGGTGATGGTTCACGAGTGAATCGGTGGTGGGTAACCTAAGGGGAACACACAATAATGTAAAAGATATAAAATAACAATTAAAAAAAAAGATTCATCCATGCTGTAGAAGACATCAATGCTCCCTTCACTTTTGAAGGAATATTGTAAGGATATCACACCTTTCGTTTATTCAATCATCAAGTTTATAGAAACTCGAAATGTTTACATTTTTGGAATATTATGAATAATGCTCCTTTGAACCGTCACACGTAAGCTTTTGTGTGAACAGATATTTTCAATGTTCTTGAGCATATACCTAAAAGTGAAAGGCTGGGACCTATGGTAACTCTACATTTAACTTTCTGAAGAAATGCCAAACTGTTTCCACGTAAGTTGAGCCATTTTACATTCCCTTCAGCCATGTATGAGGGTTCCAATTTCTCTACATTCTGATCAACACTAATTATTGTTTATCTTGTGTGTGTGTGTATCTTTTTGAGTACAGGCTTCCTAGTGACAGTGAAATGTCATTTCATTGTGGTTTTGACCAGTAACTCCATAATGATTAATGATATTGCACATCATTTCATGTGCTTATTGGCCATTTATGTATCTTCTTTGGGTAAAGGCCCTTTCAATTCTTTGCCCAAATTTTAGTTGGATTACTTATCTTTTTATTATTGAGTGATAACTTCTTTATATAGTCCGGATATAATTTCTTTATTAGAGACATAATTTGCAAATATTTATTCCCATTCCATGTGTAGTATTTTCACTTTCCTGATGGTATTCTTTGAAGCACAAAACTTTAATATTTTAATGAAATTTTATTTACTTATACTTTAGCCATTGTTTGTGTTTTTAATATCATGTTTAAGATCCAGTGCCTAATCCAAGATCACTAAGATTTATACCCAGGTCTTTGCTAAGGGTTTTACGATTTTAGTCCTTATGTTTAGATATTAGATCCACTTTGAGTGAACCATTTTATATATAGCAGATATTAAGGATCCAACTTCATTCTTTTGTGTGGAATATGCAGTTTTGTAGCTGCACCAGTATCATTTTTTAAAAGATTATTATTTACCATTGGTTGACCTTGGCACCCTTGTCAAAAACAAATTGTCTACAATGTAAAGGATTATTTCTGGACTATCAAATCTATTCTATTTCCATGTGTCTCTCCTTATTTCAGTACCAAACTGTCTTTTTTACTGTAAAAAACATGTTTTTAAATATATTAGAGAAGTCAGTTCTAGGAATGGTAAAAAAGATAGGACTGAGCAAAGAGTCTCAGGGCATGACAATAGGACACAAGCTCCAGGCAGGGACTTTATCTCCTTTGGTCACAGGTTCAGTCCAGTACCCAGAAAACATGGTAAAGCTCTGAAACTGACTGGGTGGGTTAGATGAAAACATGATCAGAATCCACTATCAAATTTCAACCACACAAGAATCTATTTAGTTGGGCCAGTATTTTGCCTTTTCCTTCCTCCCGAAAGGAAAACTTCCTAGTCTGGAAACCAGTGTGGAAGTCCTTGACAAAAACCCCAGTGGATCCAAAAACATTTACTTTAACCCTCAGGACCTAGATAGTGTATGTAATGTCCATCACCTTAGATTTACCAAAAGAACAATGGCATTGACTGTTCTGACTAGGGTAGGACTTCCGCTGGTGATTTAAGAAGGAAATAATCTACTACCTCGCCCCTAAAACTACTACTGTCAAAATTCTAGGGCAACCACCCTCATATCATTTGGTTCAAAGAAGAAGAAACCCTATCTGGTGAGCTAATACTTGGAAGTCGTGTTTGCCCTTTTGGGAAGCAAGCCCAGGAAGCAACAATGTGACATCCTGCACACATCCTCAAGGCTGGCTCTGCCAGGGTTCTTCCTGTGTCTGAAAAATGACACAATGGGCAAATTTCATCAAAAAATGAAAGAAAAATCAATAAAGAGAGAGATTTTAATCATGTCCCAGAGATTAAAGACTATCAGAGTTTTGCTATTTTAAAACTTTTTTTTTTATCAGATGTATTGTGTGCAAAGATCTTTTCCCAGTTGGTAGGGTGTCTGTTAGTTTCAGTTAATGTCTCTTTTGCTGTACAGAAGCTTTTTATTTTGATGTAATCCCATCTGTTTATCTTGTCTTTCACTTCCTTCCCTTTGAGGGATGTGTCTTTCAAGATTTTGCTGAGATGTATGTCGTGTAGAGTTTGCCTATATTTTCTTCTATACATTTTATGGTTTCAGGTCTTACATCCAGGTCTTTTATCCATTTTGAGTTGACTTTTGTGCAGGGTGTGAGGTAGTAGTCTAGCTTCATTTTTTTTGCATGTGACTGTCCAGTTTTCCCAGCACCATTTATTGAATAGACTGTCCTTGTTCCACTGCATTTTCTTTGCTCCTTTGTCAAAGATTAGTTGTTCATAGATATGTGGCTTTAATTCTGGGTATTCTATTCAGTTCCATTGGTCTTTGTGTCTGTTTTTGTTCCAGTACCATGTTGTTTTAATTATTACGGCTTTGTAATATAGTTTGAAATCAGGGAGTGAAATTCCTCTGTTTTCTTTCCTTTTAGGTAGTAGGGCTTTAGCTATGCGAGGTTTTTTGTGGTTCCATATGAATTACATCAGTACTCGATCTATTTCTTTGAAGAATGTCATTGAGATTTTTATTGGAATAGTATTGAAAGGACTGATAACAAAAATTTACAAGGAACTCACACAACTCAACAAAAACAAAGCCAATAACCCAGTCAAAAAATGGGCAGAAGAGCTCAAAAGGCACTTCTCCAAAGAAGAAAAGCAAATGGCCTACAGGTACATGAAAAAATGCTCAACATCACTTATAATCAAGGAAATGCAAATCAAAACCACTATGAGATACCACCTCACAACTGTGAGGATGGCACACATTAAAAATACAGGCAACAACAAATGCTGGAAAGGATGTGGAGAAAAAGGAACTCTTCTACACTGCTGGTGGGAATGCGAACTGGTCCAACCACTATGGAAAGCTGTATGGCGATTCCTCAAACTGCTAAACATGGAGCTTCCATACGACCCAGCAATACCACTTTTGGGAATTTACCCAAAAGACACAAAAACACTAATCCGAAAGGATACATGCAACCGTATGTTCATTGCAGCACTGCTCACAATAGCAAAGGTATGGAAGCAACCCAGATGTCCAAAAATAGATGACTGGATCAAGAAGATGTGGTACATATACACAATGGAATACTATTCAGCATTCAAAGAAGATAAACACAAGCAA
>PVIJ01012057.1:0-23976 GCA_004024925.1 Scalopus aquaticus
GAGATTCTCCGGTGGGCTCAATCGCCACATCTTTGCCCCGGGCTGCCGCCTGGCTCCTCCCTGTGCTGTGTGACCCAGGAGCTGGCGCCCAGGGACTGTGCTCGTGGTTCTGTTGACTCCTTCTCCCCCCACCTCCTTGTGTGGGTCTAGTCTGAGCCTGTTTCGCGTTCTGTCTCCGCCATCAGGGACGCCGCCCTCGGGGACTCCCAGAGCTTGGGGTGACGGGCTGGCAGTCCCCAAGCCGCCCCCAACTACCCCGCGCAGGCAGGTCGTGAGCGGCTGGCGCCAGAACACGGCAGGGCCCGGGAGCCGAGGTCGGAGCTGGCCAGAAAAGCGGGGTGCCGCCAGCTGCAAGTGCTGCGGGGCGGGCCCCCGGGACCCCAGCCCTGGTGTTGCGGGGCCGGCTGAGGACCAGGACGGAGTGGCGCTGAGGCGAGAGACACCTGGGCAGGCCCCGGGGCCCTCTAGCTGCGCAGCCGCGACTGTGCCCAAGAGCAGGCCTGCGCCCCGCAGAGGTTGCGCTTTCTCAGCGGGCACCCAGGCGTCCCGAGAGGACAGCCCAGCGCCTTGAGGGAGGGCGTCGCACCCCAGCGCAGCCCCCATTTCTGAGAGCAGGGCGCTCTCCTGCCCCCACCCGGCCTCGTGCTGGGGTGAACCCCAGCTCCAGCCTGTGCTCCCAGCCGTGTCGCCCTGGCAGGTGCTGTGGCTTCTTGGGTGTGGGGGACCCCACCATCAGCGCCCCGACTTGTTGGGCCAACTGGGGAGCTCGACCTGGGGCTCGGAGGAGGGGCCTGCAGCTGAGGGGCCTTTTGGGGTCGCCGGGGAGCGGGACATACACCCCAAGAAAAGCCGGAGCGGGGCGGGAGAGGCGCTGGCGGCGTGTGGGGCCAGGGCGGGCCGGCAAGGAGCAGACACCCAGAGGCGCCTGGACAGCCGGTGCCCTCCCAGCGGGCACCCTGCAGGGGCCGTGTCCTCGCTGTCGCTGCCCACCCGTGTGCCCGAGGGTCCGGGCGGCCTGCAGGGGGTGGGCCGCGCCGAGGCCAGACGTCCAGGACCCAGGCCGGGCGCAGTCCGGCGTTCTGGGCCCCAGCCCCTGCAGACCCTGCGCTTCCGTCAGAGCCCTGGGCGCGGCCGTCTGGGGGCATCGCGCTCGACGGCAGAGACAGCGGCCACCCGAGGGCCCCGGCCGCACAGCCGGGAGGGCGGCCGTCCCCACGCGGGGCCACGCCACAGACCCGCGGTTCCTGCCCCCAAGCCCGAGCACCGCGGCATCTACAGGAGCTCTAAGTGCCCAACAAAGCGCAATAAGCGGGAAGGCATAATAAAAGCAGCAATAAAATGGGTTATCCAGGTAACGCTGTTGCACGACAGTCTCATTACGGTCATATAATCCTTATTAAAACCTTGATCGAGGGCCTCCCCGGGGGCGCAGCGGTTGGGCGCTGCGCTGTGGAGTTGTCGGCAGCGGCGACGCGAGTTCGACGCCCGGCGGGGGAGAGTCCCCCATGGTGCGGCAGACCCCTCCTGTCTCGCCCGCTGCTCCCCTCAGCAGTGTACTTCTGATCTGCCTGTTCTGCTCCCCGCTCTGTCTCTGGTGAACCCTCTCGCCGCCCCACAGCTCTGGCTTGTACCCCAGCTTGTATGTATAAATAAAAAAAAAAAAAAAACTGGATCGAGACGGATCTCCCCGCAGGCGCCGCGCGGGCTTAATAAATCCCGCTCCGTGTTCGTCCCGGCGAGTGGCGGCCCCGCGGCCCGGCGGCGACGCTCAGGCTGGGGACCCGCTGGGGCTCCGCGCCCCGCAGGGATTTCGGGGCGACAGAGGCGCTCTGCGGCAGGCAGGGCGCTCGGGAGGGTGGCGGCTGCGCCTGGGTGCCCGTGAGCGGGGCAGAGCGCCACCCGCAGCCCGCAGGGGTGACAGGGCCGCCCTTGCCCCAGGGAGCCCGGGCCAGCAGGCAGCCGCAGAGCCGGGCTGGGCACAGCCCTCGCCCCACCGCTGCGCCTCCCGGTCCGGCGCCCGAGCTCACCTTGACCGCCTCTGGGGTGGGGCCGGAGCCCCCGTGCGCGGGGGGCCCGTGTGTGAGCGAGGGGCTGACAGCCGGTGCGGCCAGTCGGCCAGCGCAGACCAACAGCTCTGCCCCGGGGCAGCGGCCTGCGGCACCCTGGTTCTCGGGCGGAGGGCGGGCCCCCCGGGGGAGGCCCGGCCTGGGGACGCCCGCAGGGTGGAGAGCGGCCCCAAACCACATCGCGGTGCGCTGGGGGCGGCTCCGGGCGCTCTGGCTCCCGACAGGCCCAGACCCCCGGAGACGGACACGAGGCCGGCGAATCCGTCCCGTCCGCGCGCTCGGCGGCGGCGGGCGTGAGGGGCTGTAGCGCGGTTTCTGCCTCAGATGGTCGTTTAATCTCCCTGGCACGTCGGGTTTGCTCTGCGCGTCCAGCTGGAAGCACCGGCCCGCGCAGCGACGCTCGCGCAGCTGCTGTTTCAGGTGTCCCGGCTGGGCGCCCACAGGCTGGTGCCCCGCGGGCCTGGGCCAGAGCCGCCATGCGGGAACAGCAGCAGGCGAGGCCTGCGGAGCCGGGAGAGCAGGGCCGGGGTTCTGCCGGGGCCGCGCTGCCGCGGAGGGGGCCCCCCCGCCCTGCACCGCCCGCGCCTTCCCGGACCCAGGCCTCCCCAGGGCCCGGGCGGGACCCCCCGGAGGCACCGCACCCGAGGGCGGGGGTCGTCCTGGAGGAACAGGGGCTTCTGCCCCCGCGCTGTGAGCAGCCGCAGCTGCCCCGCGGCCCCAAGGCCCAGCACCGGGCCCCGCAGAGGAGGGAGCCGGGCGCGGTGAGTCGGGGGACCGCGGGCCCCAGCAGCAGCGACAAGGCCCACGGCAGGGAGCCTTGGGGCCTCCCCCAGGGCGCCGGCTGCAGGGGCCTCAGGCTGGGGGCCGGGGTGGGGGTGGTGGGAGCAGACCCCCGACACCAGGAGGCTCTGCTCCTCCCCACGCGCCGGAAGCAGCTGAGGCAGAAGGGACTGGGTCGAAACCAGCGGCCCCGAGAGCAGAGCGCAGACACGGCCGCCTGCAGGCGCCGGAGCCCAGGAGCTCTCCTTAGGGCTGAACACGCGCACGGCCCGGCCATCGCGAGCGCGGACTCGGGCCCTGCCCAGCCTTCGAGAGCCCGAGACTCGGCCGGCGGCCCTCAGCCACATGCCCAGCGGCCAGCAGCGGTGCCGGCCAGGGAGGGCTGCCCAGGCCGGTGGAGAGGCCACGGACGACCCTGCACTCCTGGTCAGCACCGAGGTGCGGCTGCCCTCCGCGCGTGACCGGCCTGTCTGCCCAGGCGCCAGCCTGCCCGAGAGCTGACCCCACTCGGGGAGCCCCGCCCAGGCCAGGCCACCTGGACGCGGCACTCTCCCCGCTGGGCGGGCGGCGGGCACCGGAGATGGACACGTGTCGGGCCCTTCAGGCGTCGCTGGCCCCGCCCGCCCTAACTGGGCTGGTGCCAGGGGGGGGCCCTGGAAGCACCAGCCCCCCCCAGACGGTGTCTGGGCTGCCTGGACTCGCGCCCAGGTCCAGCCCAGCCCGTGCACGCGGCCGGTCTCCAGGGCGGGCGGTCCCCAGGAGGATGGCGCGCCGGGCAGTTTGCAGGACACTGGACGCTGCTGCCCCAGGAGACCCCAGACCTCGGGGCGCCAGGCGGACCCCAAGCAGACTCCTTCAGGGGCCTTTGTCCGCTCCCCGGGGACACCCTTGCGGCCCGACAGGGGCGGGGTGCGCCTCCCGTGCAGGGCGGGGGGCCCGCCTGGCCGACGGGTGCAGCTGACCGGGTCGCTCGCTCTGTGGCTTCGCAGCCTCAGCAGCCCTCGCCCGGCGCGTCCCAGAAACGTTTTCTCTCTGGCTTTTAAACGAGTTTTTAAAACGGAAGTGCTGAGGGTGCTGCCCGAGGGCCTGGACGTTGGCCGGGGGGGGGAGGGGCGTGCGTGGCCGGCGGAGGGCAAAGCTCTCGTGGCCACTGGAGGCCCACCCTCGGGCCGGGCTCCGGGGACTCTGGGGGGCCCCGGGGGGCAGGCCCTGGGCTGGGGGCACTCCCGCCCTTCCCCAGACCCCAGCGGACCCTCGGGAAATGGCCGCGGGCGCTGGCCCCCGGGAAGAGGAGCCGCGAGTGGGCGCCGCGGGCCCGGATGGGCTCAAGAGTTCAGGCCCCTCCTTCCCGTTCACAGCGCTGGAATATTTTAAGATTTAATTTTTCAAACTGTCAAGCCAAGTTCTTGAGGCAACGTTTAGGCAGACTGGCTGCATTTTAGTGGCTTAAATGTCTATTAAAAAATTAAAGCGTGTTTGCAGAAGTTTAAATTCTCAGGGCGCAGCAGATCGGCTGCCTGTGCAGGCCGCTCCGAGCGGGGGCAGCAGCCGCGGCCGGCACACCCAGCCCAGCCCGCGCGGCCGCCGCTCAGAGGGAGGCCGGGGAGCGGACACGCGAGGACGGGGAGACCGGGGTCGCCGCCTTGCTGGGTGAATCCAGAGGACTGTGGGGCCGCGGGAAGCGCCGCGTCTCGTCGCAGAAACCACCAGCGGCTCTGGCTTCTCGGGCACGGCGGGTGGGGCCGGGGCGGGGGGCGGGGAGGGCTGGGTGAGGCCCCCGATCGTCCACGCGGCTTCGCTCCACTCACGCGGGCAGCTCGGCAAGCGCGTGCGGGCAGGCGGGCGGCACTGTCCTCCCAGCTCGCGCGTCTCCCCAGCGCCCGCTTCCCTGCGGCGTGCCCAAGCGGGGCGCCCAAGCGGGGTGCAGCCAGCGGGGGGCTCCGCGGGCAGGACGTGGGCGACCGAGGGTCACCGGGGCCCTCTCCGGATTGGGAAGGACCCCAAGGAAGGGGCTCGGGGTGCGGGCTGTCAGCCCTCGGGGCGGAGGCTCGTTGGCTGCTGGCCGCACCCCGCGCTCCCCACTTCCTGGACGGGCAGAGCCAACCGCGCTGGGGGTTCTCCAAGCAGCTCCGCGGAGGACAGGGCTGAGGAGCCCTCTCCTGCTCACCCCCGCGGGCAAGGCCGCCCGGTGCCGCGAGAGGCCCGACTGCAGCCGCCGCCCTGTGTGAGGGCCGCAGCGGTGGGGCCGTCCTGCCCTGGGCACTCGCCTCAACCGCCGCAGGGGCCGAGGAAATGTCGCTGGCGCCGGCTTCCCGTTTAAGCGGGAGAGAGTGTGTCCCTGGGTCTTCGCAAGGAGGCCGCCGGGGAGCGAGGGGCAGCGCTGCAGTCCTGCCTCCCGGCGTCGCAGTCTGGGGCACGGCGGCAGGCCCCCAGGACCTGGAGGTCGCAGAGGCGGGCAGTGGCGGCCCTGGCTCTCCACCCCCGGCCGGCGCCGCCCCCGAACGCGGGCAGCCGGGTCTAGGGCAGGGGTCTGCACTGGCATCAGGCTCGTTCACGAAGCCTCGGTCCTCGCGCGGCTGCAGGGGCGGACCCCAGCTCAAAGGCCGCGCCCCAGGCCCTGCGCCCGCAGCCCAGCCTGCGCCAGTGGGGGGCGCGCTCCGCGTGCTCCGAACCCCGCTGCACCTGCTGGGGGAGGCACTGGCGGGGACCCCCGCAGGAAGGGGAAGAGGGGGCCTGTCGGCGGTTTGTCGTCTTCCAAAGTGCGTCTTTGTTTCCCCAGCAGCCGGCGCCTGGGCGAGGGTCTCCAGGGTGCGGGGCAGGGGACGGACTGACGGCCGGTGGGATGGCAAAGGCCTGAGATGGGCGCTAGTGTGCGGCCTCGGAGTCTTAATCTCGCCGAGAAGGCGCACCAGCGTCCGCGCCGCCCGCCCAGCCCCGCGGCCGCAGCGCTGGCCTCCGAGGCCCTTCGCGGCGAGGCGCGCGGGCGGCTGCAAGGCCGTGCGGCGGTCAGCGAATCCAGATCCTTCCGCGGCCATTCGCGCCCGGCGGCAGCGGCCGCGGAGCCTGGGTGAGAGCAGCCGCACCCTCACGCGGGTCTGGGTGCCGGCTTTCACGGACTCGCTCTCATTAACTTCGGAGCCGGTGGCCAACGCGGCCAGAGCGGACGGCTGGTGGTGAGCGGTCGGGGCGAAGCGGGGTCTCCCCGGCCACCGGCGGCGACTGGCCAGGACGGGCTCGCAGCGGGAGTCTGTCCCTGGGGAGTTTGTGCAGAACCCGTGGGCCACCTGCCCCCAAGCCCACTCCCTTCAGACGCCCACCCCACGCCTGAGCCGCCCGCCTTCTCCCTGGAGTCACCCAGTTCGGTCCCCGCGCAGCCGCCCGCCTGAGAGTGCGCCGAGTCCCAGGCCGTGCGCACCGGCGGCCGCGCGAGCCCCCGCCGCCCACGGTCACCCGCTCGCGTGGGGGCGCCGCTGAGCAGCACCGCGGACAGCGCCGCCAGGACCCCGGCCCCCTCCCCACATCCCACCCCGCGGCCGCACTAAGCATGTGGTGGTGTTTGGGGAGCAAGCTGAAGTGCTCGGTTCGGAGAGGGTGCGGCGCCTGGAGCAGCTGAGGTCCAGCTGTCCCGTGGACGTCCTGACTGTCGGTCTGTCTGGTGGCAGCTCAGATGGCCTGGACTCCAGGCTCGTTGCTGGCCGGCTCCCTGCCCTTGGGTGCTTCTCAGGGGAGGGCAAGCCGGCACCGCAGCCCATGGACACTGCGTGTGGCCTGCGTGGCTGGTCCAAGGTCACTCTGGCACCACCTCCAGGTCACAGCCCCCGGGAGGGAGAAGGCACGTCCGTGCCTGGGGCAGGGGGCGCCCGCAGCCTCTCTGTCTGGGGTGCTCCCCCTGGGGGAGCACCGAGGGTCTGGGCAGGCCGGCCCCTGCACCCCAGAGCGTCTGAGGACAGAACCCATCGGCAGGGCCTGCGGGGCGGGGCTGGGGTGGACCCGCCTCGCAGACCCTCCCCGTCCAGGGGCCTTGTGGAACCAGCCACGTTGCCGCGGGAACACGCCTCTGATTTATTGTTTTAATTAAGGGCTTTTAAGCTTTAATTTTAAGAGTCAAATAAGCTGTCTTTATGCATAAATTGTGGCTGAGCGAATCCGCAGGGGCGCAGATGCGGGCTCCTACCGACGGGAGAGCCCCTGCCCCCCACCACCCCGGCCCTGTCGGAACCAGCCCCGCAGGCGGCCTTCCACTCGGCGCTGCCCTGCAGCAGGCCAGCTGTGGACAATGAGGCCCGGGTCTGCTCCCCATCCACGATGCAGCCGCTGTCCTCTTGCCGCCCCGGAAAGCAAAGTCTCGAGTGCATCCAAATGGCCGGCACGCCCGTCAAGGCACCTGGCACACGAGGGCAGACAGCCTGGCCCCACAGATGCCCGAGGCCTCATCTCGTCCCCTCCCCTCCCGCGGCTCCGTGGGTCCCGGGCCTCAGCCCACGCCGGCATCACGCGCCGCCCGCCCAGCGCTCCCTGCCGCCTCGAGGCGCCGTGCAGCTCGTCCCGTCAGGATGCTTCCGCTCACCCACGCGCTGAGGAGGCAGAGCCACGGTTTTATGTGCTTTAGACGCTTGTTGGATGCGAACTTAGTGGATGGGGAGGGAGAAAAGCGGGAGGGTCGGGAGACGAGCCCAGCGCCGCGAGAGGCCTCTGGCCCCTGCCCCAGCCGGCTCCGGTCGAGCACGTGGGCCAGCGGAGCCGCGCGGTTCAGCGCAGCCAGGCCCGGCCGGGGCTCCGAGGGCGGGGGAGCCACCTCACCGCCCCCTTTCACAGTGCCAGCCAGCGGATGCCGGGAAGCAGGACCCTGCCCCCAGCCGCCCGGCCGCGCTCCCCACCGGCCCGCGGCCCGCGCGGCACCGCAGACGTGCGCGAAGCCAGGCCTCCGGGGACGTGTCCTGAGCCCTTAGCAGGCGTCCGCGCGGCTGCAGAGCCCACTGCCCAGGTCTGACCGCAAGTCCCCGCCCTGCGTCCCCGTCCCCACCCGTGTCCGGGGGCGGTCAGGGAGCCCGGCCGAGGAGCCCCGGCCGAGGAGCCCCGAGGAGCCATGTGACACCCACAAAGCTCCTGCTGGTCGCGGCGCCAAGGCCACTGTGCCGTCCCCACCGCCGCGGGCGCGGCCGCTCGCCCCCGGGACCCACTGCTCCCCGCCCCTCCCTGGCCCTTCTGCTGTGGAGACCCAGCCTCGACGTCTCCTTCCGCGAGCGGCCACCTCCTCCAGCCTGAGCCGGGCAGGGGGCCCGGGCCAGTGGGGGGCTGTGGCAGGGTCCGGCGGGCGCGAGGCCTGGAAGCAGGCGCCAGCCTGGAGCCCGAGTCCTTGCACTTGCCCTCCGGCCTTCCCACGAGAGCCCTGCGGCTCCCCCAGCTCCGCGGCTCTGGCAGTGGGCGCCCGGCCTCAGCCCGCGAGCTCGCACCAGGGCTTCCTGCTCTCCGCGCGAGTCCTCACCTGCCGGGCCGGCCCCCGCGGCGGCCGAGGCAGCTCCGCGATGCCGCCCCCACGGCCGCTGGCTCCAGGCCCCGCCCCTGCCGACTTGAGGGGCCGGGTGGGCCTCTGCTCCCGGCTCATCCCGCTCTGGGGGGCAGAGGGGCGGGGAGCCTCGTCTGCGCGTGCTCCGTGACCGCGCCGCGAACCCCCCCACCGCCGCGGCCGGTGCCCGGCGTGTTCCCACTTGGGCAGCGACGGTGGCTGCAGGTCTTGGGGCTGCTGATGCAGAAACCCCGGCCTCGCACCCCGGCCTGACGCCCCTCTGCTCGCCTCCCTGTCCTCTCTGCGCCTCGGCCGACCCCCGCCATGGCTCTGCCAGGGAGCGCAAAGCCGGGCTCCTGCTGGTGGCTCCGGCCGTGGCCTGGCTGCCGCTGACCCCTGCCTGCTGGGCAGTCCCCACACGGTCACTGCCGGGGCCTGGAGCTCCCCGGCTCTTGAGACCCGCGGCGCCTGGGGCTCCCCCCCCTTCACTGTGCCCTCTCCAAGGTCACCCCAGGAGCTGACCCCTCAGGCAGGGCGGCTCCTTAGCTCCGTGCCCTTTCCTGCTGGACAGTTACTCCAGGTGAGCCCCCGGCCTGCAAGCCCCCTGCAGCCACGCCTCGCGGCCGGCCCCCAGCCCAGCCTGCACCGTGGGCAGGGGTGCAGTGGGGCGGGGCCGCTGGGGCGGCCCACTGGCGTGGGGGGCAGCTGCCAGGGCCCTGCTTCCTCGCCACGGGGCTCCTGGGGCTGCCGGTGGACGCAGCAGAGCCTCGCCGGGCTGTGCTGACCAGGCCGGGCTTGAGGACAGCCGAGCCCTGACCTGGGGCCTCGCCTCAGCCCACCCCCGGCCCCCACACTGTGGACGCTGCGTGTTAAGGGGTTTATTTCCCTACTTAAAGGTAATAATAATTATAGGTTTTAGTGCTGTTAATTCAGAAATAAGTAGTATTTTTTGAGGTTTTTCAAGACTAACAATTAGCTCAGTCTTTCTCAATGGTGTGAAATTCATTCTATCCAGACGTTAGTGAAGGTTTTAATCAAGGCGTCCCTGTAATCGCCCTCCCAGCGGGCCTCGTGGACGTCCGGCCGCCCCGCTGGCCTCGGGCCACCGGCAGGGCCTGGAGCGGCGGCAGCTGGGGCGGGGTCGCCAACTTCTGCGCGAGAACGGGGGCTGCGGGGTCACCTCCGACTCCGGGTCCCCGGGCGTGTCCCAAGCTCCGAGCCACTGTTACCGCTGGGTCTCCAGAGGCAGGGCCTCGACCGTGCTCTGGGGGCCCCCCACCCTCTTCCGCTCGAGTGCCCGGTCACTTCCCACCGACGCCACCGGCTTCCACGGGTGCCAGGGCCTCTGCGTCCTGGCCTGACCGTGTCTGCAGAGGGCGCCACCCCCATGCCCTCGGCGCTGACCCCCAGGCCCCGGAGAGCCCCCACCCTGGCCCTGCGTGGGGGTGATGGCCAGGCAGGGAGGAGCTCCCCACGGCCAGGTGCCGCTCACCTGGCGGTGGCCGGGGCTGGAGGCAGGTCCGTGCGGCCTTGGACCTGCCCGGAGTGCCCAGCCCGCGCCAGGATGGGAGAGGCGGAGGGCGCGGAGAAGGGGCCACTGTCCCAGACACCCTGCCCGCCGGCCACGGGGCACGCGGGCTGGACGGCGAGGCGCTGGCTCCTGAGTTGACCGGCACTCCATGGCAGGGGTGGACATCGCCATCGCAAACGGGCGAATTTCCTGCTGCGGGGGGCCAGCCCCTCGTCCTCCCGTCAGAGTGGGGACCTCTCCCGTCCAGCTGTGTGGTGTCAGGTGGACTGTCCCTGCGTTTGTCTGCCACTGCCTTGGGGTAAACTCTCAAAAGCGGCGCTACTAGGCCACGATGCAGAGACATTTATGACGCATTAGTAAATACTGCCGCCTTGTTCTGCAGAAAAGATCGATTAAATCCCCGCCATTAGAGTCTGAGAAAAATCCATTCAAATCCATTGAATCTTAAAATTTAATTTTGTCTGATTACTGCCCCAAGGGGAATGCTTATGATGGTAATACACGGGGCAATTTTTTATTGGGGAAAGGCTTTTTCATTTCCCGTCATTATGCCAAATTAAGGTTGAGACTTTTAAAGGATCTTTAATCATCAATTTGTTGGGTATTTACATTGTATGGAAATCTGTGTAATTTTTAAAAAACAGTCACATGTAAAATTATTTGAGCTCTTCGTCTTGCTCTTTCGTGACTTACTGCTGTGAAGGGGCACCCGACCGGGCGGCCCCTCTGGCTCGGTCCGGCGCGGTCACGTCCAGAGCCTGCCTGTGTGTCTGGGGCCCTGGCCTGCTCCTCTCGGCGGCCGAGGACGGAAGCAGAGGGAGCGTCCCCAGCGGCTGCAGGCTGAGGTGGGCGCTGGGAGGCTGGCCCCGCAGGTCAGGCAGAGGAGAGGGGGGCGGAGGGCCAGGGCCCGGGAGCCCCCAAGCCAGCCAGGTGGACGCGGGGCCCGGACACCACGTGCCTTCCCCAAACCGCGGGGGCGACGCCGTGCGCAGGCCTGGGGGTGTCGCTGCACACGACGCACTGGCTGGGGGGACACGGGGGCCCTCTGAGAGTGGCCGTGGGGCACGGGGCGACTCTGGCACCTGAGGGGCGTCTGCCGGTGGGTGGGGACGCTGCGTTTTTCCTGACATGTTCTGGGGACGTTGCTGCGCAGAGGGTCCCGGCCGCAGGAGGCCCCAGCTCCCTGCCCTCGGTGGCACCCCGAGGCTCGTGAAGCCGTGGGGGCCATAGTGCGCGGCCCTGAGGGGAGCCTGGGGCCCTGTCTTGACGCCCCGAGCCTGCCAGCCCCGGTGGAGGACGTGGGGCCTCAGCGGCGGTCACCTGGCACCGTGGAGCAGGGCCCCAGGCCACGGTGCGGGTGGGCAGGGCGCCAGTCCCCGCGGCTCCCGGAGGCCGTCTGCTGACTGGGCCAGGCCGCCGCGCCAGTACAAGGCGGGGGCCACCCAGTGCCCCCCACCCCCGTCTGTGGGAGGGAGGCCCGGGACCCCGCCCCTCCCCCAGCCTCACCTCTGCAGCCCCTCTCTGGCCTGGGAGGACAGGAAGGGAAGCAGCAGAAGCTGCAGGAGCAGGGGTGAGTGTGTGTGCAGGGGCAGGGGGGCGTGAGCGGGGAGTGTGGCGGGGGTGGGGGGTAGAGTTAAGCGTATAAATATTTCAATTTTTAAAATGAGCCGGCGCCCCAGTCTCTCTGCCCGCGGGAGCCCCCCATCCTACAGGGACGGGGTCCCTGGGTGAGGAAGTGGGCGCGGCCAACACTCGTCCTCGCCAGCTGCGTCCTTAACCCAGGAGTTTGTCAGAGGAATATTTATTTGTTCCCAGAGGCCTCAAAGGCGTTTTACTTCTGCCCTGGTCGCGTCCTCCCGAAAGCCTCTGTTTTCAGGATGGGCGCGCCGGCCCCTCGGGCGCCGGAGAAACCAGGAGCCGCCGCCCCGCAGCCCTGAGACGCGCGCGCGCGCCTGAGCACCTGCGGACGGAGCCCGGAAACCCGCCGGCCCGCGCGCACACCCGGTCACAGCAGCGCCGCACGCCGGGCCACCCGGCCCCCGGCTCTGCCCCCGGCTCTGCCCCGCGCGTCTCTGCAGCAACTGATCAGAAAAATTGATTTAGGTTCCCGTTTAACGCTCTGATTTCCCCCAGCGCGGGCGCGTGCGTGGGGTGCGGTGGCCTCGCGGGTGCCGCGGGGATGGGGTCCAGAGAGGGCAGTTTTCCTGAAGGCCCGGAAGCTGACGGTGCCGGGGGTTATGGAAGGAGGACTGTGCCCAACTATCCGGCTAAAATGACCCGTGAGGACAGGAAGCCCAGGCTGGAGATGGGGGCCGAATCTGGGCTTTGGGGTCGAGGAGACCCAAACAGGGCCCCGAAGATGGGGACTGCGAGGGCCCCCGTCAGCTCCGCGCGCAGAGCTCAGGGTCGCCAGCAGCCCGGGTCACCCTGCAGCCAGGCGCGGCTCTCAGTGCGGCCCCCAAGGGCGGGAGGGGCAGCCCCGTTTGTCCCTGCACAGGGAGGAGCGGCGCTTCCTGCCTGGGTCAGCCCCGCGGCCTGGGCAGCGCGCTCTGACCATGCAAGGCCGGAAGCGCTGAAATCACCCTGGGGCGGGAATGTACCCGGCTCTCAAACTGGGAAGTGGGGCTGCACCCCAGGGAGCTCAGCGCCCCCCGGGTCAGGAGCTTACTTGAGGGGGCTACTTGCGGGGGGCGGTGGGAGGCAGGGAGAGACCCTGAAATGGAGCTTCGGAGGGCCCCGCCTAGGTGTGCACCGGCACGTGGGGCGCCCTGGATGGGCCGTCTCTCCCACGGGGTCTCAGCCCCCCCACACTTGAGGGGGGCTTGCAGCCCTTGCTGGGGTGCTTGGGAGCCCGTCGGGAGCCGCTCCCGCTGGCGCTGCGCAGGTAGTGCTGACAGAGCGAGAGGGAAATGTCAGACGCGAGCGGCGGCGCAGAGCCTGCAGAGGCCGACAGCCCGCCCCGCCCCCTCCCAGCATATGGCGTGAAGCAGGGTGTGAAAGACGAATGTCTCTGGATAGGTGCAAAAAATATGTGCAGCGTTTGCGCTGCTCGGCTGCGTGGAAAGCTCGCAACAGCCGTGTTTTCCGAGAGCGGAATTTCAATGCTTGCAGGCCGAGCTCCAGATGGGCCACGTCGACGCAGAGCTGGTACCGACTCCGAGCTCAGAGCCGCCTCTGGACCGCACAGGGCGGCCCGTCGGGGTGAGTGGCGCGCCTCCTGCCCGAGGCCTCGCCTTCCCTGGCCGCCCTGCTCGCTCGTCGCTCCGCCTCACCCGAACCGGCGCCTGCGCACTCGCTGCCGGAGCCTCCCCGGGCTCAGGGTGGGCGAGACCGCGCCCACCACCCGGGCGCATGCCCCCAACGGGCAGTGGCCACGCGCGGGGTCTGGCCACAGCCCGGAGAGCCGTCGCCAGCTCGGCTCCCGCGAGGCACGGGGGCGCCATAGGCACAGCCCAGGGGTGGGGCCGCGCAGCGGCGCTGGGGGGTCACCTAAGCCACGCCCAGCAGCTCCAAGCTGACCAGGTTTGGCCCGAGCCCCCTCTCCGCGCAGCTCGGAGGATCGCCCTCTGGGCCGCACCCGCCCGCCCCACCCGGCTCCCGGCTCTGAGTTCCCCTTTGAAACTGCTTTTCTCTCCCGGTGCCCCTCGAATCCTCCCCACCTAGGGTGGGAGAGCGCCCCCTCATCCTCGCTTGCGCAGCCCTCAGCCTGGTGGCGCCTGCCCAAGCTCGGGGCGCGCGAGGGGCGCCCTGCTCACAGGGCCCGCCCGCCTCCGGGGAGTTCTGGCCCAGTGGGCCTACTGAGGGCGCTGCCGAGGGCAGAGTGAGGGGGCCTGCCCCGCCCCTGCGCTCTCCTGCGGAGCGGGAGGCCACGCGGGCCTGCCGGGGTCGCCACAGGTCCCACCGCGCTCCGGGCCGCCCAGAGCACACCCCGCGGAGGCCAGGCTCGGTGCCTGGGAGTCAGGCAGGCAGCTCCCGTCCCGCTGCCCTCCAGCCGAGCGTGGCCGGCTCCCGCGGCCGGTGAAGCCTCCTCCGCGCCTCGGCCTCTCCAGCGCCCTGTGGGCTTGGGCTGCGGGGTCGGTGCCGGGACCCAGCGGGCGCTCGGACCGTGGGCCCAGCCGCTTGCAGAGCCCTTCGCCTGGGTCCACGGGGTGCTTCGCCTGCACCTGCCACACGGAGCTCTGGGCCAGGCGCCGCCCGCCCGCCTGCGGGTTCCGCCGCCGGGCGTGGCCGGGTCGTGGGCGGCTCGGGCTGGAGGGACGCAGCCTCCCCAAACCTTCCCTGCTGTGTTCTCGCCTGGGCCCAGACTGCTCCCGCCCCGGTGGGACCCCCTCCCTGGCTCCTCCCCGGTGTTCACTTGTGTTGGATCGGCTGGGGTCCAAGCAACATTTACCCAGAGCCGTTTTACCTTGCACTTTTCGTCTGGAAATATTAACTGTGACCTTTCAGAACTCCCAATTACACTCCCCCCAGTAAAATGAAAAGGTTGGACAGCAGGGCAGCGCGGGGCAGATGTTAGGGGCGGAGGCTGCAGGGTCCGCGGGCCGGGGGCCTGGCGCCGGCTCCGGGTCAGAAGCCCCCTCCCAGCCTCGTCAAAGCCAGACTGAGCCCCTGAGCCCTCGACAGCGACTGAGCCAGCCGGGGTCAGGAGTCGGTGGCCGGAATTAACTGGCAGGGTCAGAGCCCCTCTTGGCACCGGTCACTTTCAGTGGCAGGTTTGGAGAAGCGAGCTGGACTGCGGCCTCTGCTCCCCGGTGGCGGCCTCGGATGTGCTGTGGCGGCCGGGGCGGCTTCAGGCAGGGCCCCCGCCTTGTAAGGGCGGAGGGTGGCTCGGCCTCCGGCTGCCCAACCTGGACGTCGCAGGGCAGAGGACCTGCTGTGGAGAGGGGCGGGGCGTGGGCGTCCGGAGCAGGCGCTGAAGGGCGCCCCCTCCCGCCCGCTGTGGGGAAGGGGGCTGCGTGCTGACAGATCTTTTGAATTTTCCAGACAAGTCAAAAGAATCTGGATTTTTTTTTAAATGTGCAACTTGCCAACATCTAATATGTCCCGGAACTTGCTGGACTGAAGGACATTCAGCAGCCTCCCTGGCCTGGGGCTAGAGGCCACAAACAACCCCCAAAAGTTGCCACAACCCAGCACACAGCCAGCGAACCTGAGGGTCACCGTCCCCCGCAGAGACCCGGGCAGACCCCCGCCTGGCCAGCTCTGTGTAGGCACCCGAAGGGAGGTTGTGGTCAGCTGACCCAAGTGGAGGGGCAGAGGCCGCTCCGCCCAGCTCCCACACCAGCCATCTGGCTATGCTGTGGCCACCAGGACCGGGACACCAGCCGCCACCCCCGCCCTGACCCCAGGCTAAGCCCCGCGGCCTGCGCGAGCTTGTCAAGAGCCGCCTGAAGGGAGCAGGCCGGCAGAGGACGCGGCCCCTGGACAGGCTGCCCTTCCAGCGGCAGGAGACGTGCCAGCCCCACCGCGCACGGGGAGCCCCTGACAGCAGCCACCCACAATGGGGCCGAGTCCCCAGCCGCCGCAGCCAGTGGTCAGTCACAGGGATGAGGGAGGTCCCCTGCGCCCGCGTCCTCCCGGCAGGCCGGAAAGTGCAGCTCGGTGGCGGGTGCCGGCGCCACGCGCTGTCTGCCCTGGTCTCCCAGGCTGGGGGGTGCCGAGGCCCCCGAGGACGCAGCCCAGAGCCCAGGCCTGAGGAGCCTGAACAGCTGCGTTGCGCGGGACCCACGGGCTCTTGGGCACACATCTGTGTGGACAGTGAGAAACGGCCGCGCTGACGGCGAAATCAAACACCCGTGTGCCCAGAGGCCCGGAGGGGCGCGCCCCAGAACCTGCGCGCTTCTCCCCTCCAAGGCGCTGGGCGCCAGTCGGGTCCGGGGTCCTGAGCCCTTCTTGGGCCTGGGCAGAAGGGCAGCCCCTCTCTGGGCTACTGTCCTCCAGAAAAGCTTCTCAGAGGAGCCCAGCGCCACGGGGCCCCGGACCCGCTCTCAGAGCGGCAGCGCCGGTCCAGACCCGTGGGCGGGCGGGCCATCCTGAGGCTTCATCCGCTTGAGGGCGTGGGGACAGGTGGCGGCAGCCGGAGCGGGCAGGGTGGGGTGGGGAGCCGCCCCACCAGCCAGCGGGCACCAGGCCCGAGCTGACAGCTGGCCGAGAGCCACAGGGGGTGCCGAGGGGGCGGGCAGCCCCCATGGGAGGGGTGTGGGCATGTAAGGGGTCCTGGGGAGGAGGGCCGGGCTCAGGGGGAGCTGGCCACTCAAAGCCCAGCTGGGGGATGCACTGGAAGAACGGGAAGCCTGGCCCTCCCGGACACTCGTGGCGAGTCTGGGGGAGCAATGGGCAGATGCGCGGTGCTGGTGGGTGGGCGGCGGGGGCGTGAGGGCGGGGCTGGCCGGGGCGTGGAGGGTGCGCTGGACGTCAGGTGAGACTCAGCGCGGCGCTGCCTGCCTAGTCCCTGGGCCGCAAGACCCGCCTTCGTCCCTCAGGCCGGCGCCCAGCCCAGATGACGCCTGGGGGAACTGAAATAAAGACAGATGCCAGGAAAAGACGGGCACACTGTGTCACCACGGGGACGCTCGCGCGCGCTCGTGCAGGTGCGTTGCGGGCACGAGCCGGCGGGCAGACCGTGAGCCCCGCCCGTCTCCAGGGCCGCGGGGGCGAGCGCACCCCGGGGAGCTGCTGGCCCCCATTTCACCAGAGCCAGGGCAGCAGACGGCACTTGCTGTGGCCACCTTCGTGGCCAGCCAAGCCGCGGGGAAGGGCGCCCCGTGAGAAAGCCAGGGCCCCTCCCCGCTGAGTCCCGGCCCCAGTGGGCGCCGGAGGAGGGCGCCCCCATGCCCACACCCCGCTAGGGACTCACAGATGGCGCCGCCAGTTATCCTCACTGCACCGCACCTGACACCTCTAGATTTTTTCAAAATTTTGGGAAACAGAGGACCGCGTCTATTTGTCTCCGAGCGGGGGTTTCCGCTGCCAGGATGAAGGAGGGCCATCTGGGGAGCCAGTGAGGCTGGCACCGGGAGGGAGCTGGAAAAGCTCCAGCAATAGTCAGCGGGGCTGCGGGCGGGGTACGGGCGGGGTGCGGGGTGCAGAGTCCAGCCCCGGATTCCCGCAGCCTGCGTGGCCAGCTCACCCTGACTGGGCGGCTGCCCCAGACCAACTCACGAAAGCCAAACTGGAGAACTTCCTAGAAAGTTCTAGAGTGGGCTCACCGCTCTGAGCCGAGGCGCCTGGGAAAGGTTTCACCCCAAGCTCGCGGGGCTCCCCGCAGCCCGGAGGCCCCCGAGGTCACGCTGGGCCTGGCCGGGTGGGGGCCACGCCGCTGGGTCAACCCTGGGCGTCACCCTTCCCAGCGGGACACTGGCTCCGTCCGCACGGGAGGCCGCAACTCCCGGCGAGACCCAGACCGGCTGGGAGCCCCAGCGGCCCTCCCGGGACAGACGTCAGTCGGGGGGCGCTGAGGGCGGCACTCTGGCCTGCCCAGCCCAGGCCCCTCCCCGCGCCTGGTGCTCGAGGTGGGCGGTGAGGGCTGGCACCAGGGGCCTCTGCGGCCTCGCTGGCCAAGGCGCCGCAGCTGCGCCTCGGTGGGTTCTAGTCGCACCTTTTGAGCCCGGCGCTCTGGCCCCCCACACGGGAAGCCGCGCAGGTCCCGGGCCCCGGCCCCAGCAGCCCGAGGCTGCTCAGGCTTTTGTTCCTTGCTCCCCGCCCCCAGGAGGCCTGTCAAGTGGGAAGACCTCCGGCACCGCTGCCGCGGCAGTGCCTGGAAAGTCTCACCAGCCGCCGGCCCTCCCGCCCCGCTCGCGGCCCCTGCCCCTTCCTCTGACTGCAGCTCCGGGTCCCAGGGCTGCGGCTGAGGCCGCCCCCGAGGGGCACCCAGCTGGGCGGGCTTGCTCTGGGGGCCCACAGGCAGGCCGTGTCTTCCCGGCCCCGCTGTTCTCCCCTCTGAAGAAGGGCGATGCCGGGAATGAGCGCTGGGCTGATGCCTGCAGCCCTGCGGGGCGCTGGGGACGGCGGGGGACCCGCCTCCCGGCTGCCACGGAGCCCAGGCTCCCTCCGCACCGGAGGAGGCGGCTGAGGGTGGGGGCAGGCGGGGAGGGTGGGGGCAGGCGGCGAGCAGCCTCCAGGTGCCTCTCAGTGGCCACCCAGAGTGGGGGGTCCTGGTCAGGTCTCCCCTCAGCCCCCGCCATGAGGCCACTGGGGGTGCCTGCGTGCACCCCCACTGCTGGCGGCCCCCACCTGGACGTCCACCGGAGGCCGCAGAGGCCGGGTCACCCTCAGCAGGAGTCAGGGCGAGCCGGGCCGGGGGGACAGCGCTGCAGGGGCCGCAGGCCCAGCCCGGCTCCGCACAGCCCGCGGCCAGCGGCGGCCCCCGGGTGGGCGGCGGGCAGGGGCGCGGGACAGTGGCTCCCAGCCTCACCTGGCGCCTGGCGGCCGGGGTGCCCGGGCCTCCGTGCTGGGCAGCGCAAGGCCCGGGCGAGGCCGCCCTCCTCTGCAGCCCGCCCTCCGGCCGACCAGCTCCGACAGTGGCAGCCTCTGACCGCCCCTCTCTCCTCCCCGCTCGGCGACCCTTCCGCAGACGCATCTCCACGCAGCCGCGAACGTCACGAGCCTCCAGCCGCCGGGCATCTCGGCAGCATTACAGAGTCGCCCTCTCCCGATGGCGCCGCGTCTCTGGACGGGCCAGGCCGAGGTCGGGGAGCTCGCAGGGCCTGGGCAGCCCGGCGGGGCTCAGGCGTGGGGGCCGCGAGACCCGCCCGCGAGCCCCAGCACCAGACGCGCCCCGCGAGACGCCCCGGGAGACGCGCGGCCCTCCCGAGGCCCCGGCGGCCCCAGACTCCAGCCCGGGCTTGGGGGCGGGCCCAGCACAGGGCCGGCTGGGGCGCCTCTGGGCCAGGACCTGCTGTGGGCCTGGCTGCTGCCCTGCCAGCCGGGGGCCCGGGCTGCAAGGAGACGAAGTGGGCCAGGCGAGCGGGGCCGCGTCCGTGTGGCGTCCCCGGGAGCTGCCGCCTCCTCTGCCCCTGCAGCTGGGGCGCCGCCGCCGCGCGTGGCGGGCACAGGGAGCGGCTTCCCCGCGTGGGCTCGCAGCCCCACACGGACGAAGCCCGTCTCCACCCCGGGACGCCGGCGCGGCCCCGCCCGCCCGCACTCCCGGCAACGCGAAGGTCCGGTGGGCACCAGGGGCCACCCCCTCCGGGGCAGGGCCGGTGTGACCCCGCGGGCCCCTGCGGCCGGCGCTGAGCACGGGCGCCTCGTCGGGCACGGACGGGCCGTCTGGATGCTGAGCTGCGCTCGGGGTGGGCTGCCCAGGCTGGGCCGGGCTGGGCGGGGGGTGTCACCCTGCTGCGTCCACCCCACCCTGCACGCGTGTCCCCGAGTCCTTGGAAGGAGCGCCAGGCCCCCAAGGGGCCACCCAGGAGCAACCGCCGCGGCCTGTGCCCGGGTGCCCCTGCTCCTCGCACGCCGTGGGCCGCCGTGGGCGAGGCGCCGACCGCCACCAGCCGCCCCCGAGGCCGCCTCTCCCATGGGCCGCCGGGCCGGGCCAGCCGGCCAGCGCTGCCGGCTGGGGTGTGGGAAGCAGGCCGCTGACCCCTCCCCGTTCCCAGAAGGGGCCCGCTGGCCGGCCCAGCTCACCGGCTCTCCCCACAGCCCACTGCCCGGAGCGAGAGCCGCGGGCGTCGGGTCTGTGTGGCCGGTGAGAAGTGGACAAGTGGACGGGGAGCGCTGTGGACGCCAGATCCGCCGCAGAGCCCGCTTTCTGGGACCCCCCCTGCCTCTGCGGGGTGGAGAAGCAGCCCGCCGGGGCCTTGTGGTCACGGGACGGAGCCCCACACCCCCGGCGACGGGCAGCCGCGTGCCTGGGAGGGCGGCGTCCCTGGGCTCTCCAGAGGCGCCCGCTGACCCCGGGGCAGAGGCGCGCCGCACCAAGGGGCCTGCGCTGGCCGCTGCCCCACCTGCCCCTGACCTCTCCCCTCCTCTTGCAGTCAAGCTCAGCAGCTGCGTGAGGACCAAGGGGCTGCAGTACGAGACGAGCAGCGTGGACTTCAGGGTCGGGCGGGACGGCACGGTCTTCGCCGCGCGGGAGCTGCGCATCCCCTCCGAGCAGGTGGCCTTCACCGTCACCGCGCGGGACCGCCGGACGGCCGAGCGCTGGGACGCCGTGGTGCGGCTGCGGGTGGCGCCCTCTGCGCCCTCGCGCCCAGGGCACGCGGTAAGTGCAGCTGCAGGCAGGCGCGGGGCCGCGGGGCTGGGCGTGGCCAGTGCAGGGGGCAGACGGTGAAGAGCGAGAGGGGGGGCGAGGCGGCGAGACAGCACCAGGGAAGGGGAGCACTGCTCACCAGAGGCCAGTCCCGCCCCCAGCCCTCACTCTCCGCGGGGTGAGGGCGGCTTTGCCCACAGCCCTGAAAGGTGTCTCCCCCCTCCGCATCTGGGACGAGCCTCCTCAGACCCCAAGCCCTGCCCCAGTCCTCAGCGTGGCTCCGGGTCTGCGGGGCCGGGTCTGCTCCCCTCCTGCAAACTGATGAAATTCTCGCCATCGTGAGCTACAGCTCCCCATCAGAGGGCCCCAGAGGAGGCTCCAGCCCAGCGAAGCGTCTCCCGTGCACGGAACAGCCCACGTGGGCCAGAGCACCTGACACAAGCTGAGCGCTGCGCAGTGGGTGTTCAGGGAACAGCAGTGAGAAAGCGTGTCCGTGCCCGAGTGCAGGGTGCCACCACAGACTGCCTCGTGCAGGCCTCCTGCCTGGACAACCTCCTGCCTGGACAACCTTCTTCCCAGACGACATTCTGATACAGGAAAAATGAGGCCTTTTAAATTTAGGTAAAGGCAGTGCCCTGGTTGCTTACCAGTTACTCTACTGATTCTGCACTCACGAGCACATTTGCAAGACTACTCAGATTTAGGGAACAACAACAACGTTGGGATTTATTTAACAAACAGGGAAAAGCACAGAATTACTAAAGTCAACATATGGCCGTTTACCTTACTTAAAGCAATGTCCAGTCCTTTAAGTCCCAGAAAAGTACAAAGGTGGCGTCTTCCCGCCACTGCTGAGGTGGAGCTGCTCTTCCAAACAATAGGCCACGTTTCCACAATGGCGTCTTCCTGCTTCTGTGGATGCACAACAGCCAGAGTGTAGGCCGGGTTCCCACTCACAAGGTCGACACAGGACACAACTGGAGATGCTCCCGGAACTGCCGTGGTGCCCCAGTGCGCACCAAGCCAGCAACACTGCAAACAGCAGCTGCAGCGGCCAGACGGCCCCAGACTGCACTCATGCATTTCAGGAGGCGCCCGCCTCGGGCCTCTGCCTTCTTCCTTCGGCTGCAGCAAAGACAAAACTGGGAGCAGTTTCCGTCGCTCGGCTACTCGCAAAGCCTCCAAAGTCGCTGGTCCCAAAGTCACTGAAGATTCCAAAAACGCTCAATCCGAAACTCTGTATCCCGGTGGCTCAAAAACTTCTGGCATCTGATTTCCAAACTCTCAATCTTGGCGGCTCCATTTCCTGCCGCTGGTTCCTCTATCCCTACGTCACGGCGACTGCCTTCCCCTTCTCCTTCGGTCCCTTTTACTTCTCATCAGACTCTCCGCCCCGAACTGCAGACTGAGCATCTTCCCTGGGGCTGTTCATTCCCATCGGCAAACCCCTCCAGGGGGGCACGGCCTTCACCGGACTTTGGACTCAGCCCGTTACACTTCCACCTACACAGACCTTCTCCCTGGGGCCTTCTACCCAGTGCAGACTTTCTGTCCACACTTGGTTGGCCCCGCCCAAGAGGAGCCTGCCAAGCCAGAGGCCGACCGGCTGTATTCGTGTCCCCGGGACCCTCACAGAGCCCCACTGTGGGGACCCTGGTGGCAGCAGGCGCCCTGCCCCTGCCTTCCTGACAAGCCTGTTAGCGTCCGGCCTCTGCCTCCACGGCTGGCCACGCACACTGGCCAGCGCAGCACCGCTTCGTAGCATGTGTGCGTTGTGGGCAGTGCATTTACCTTTTTTTTTTTTTTTTTTTAATTTGTACATACAAGCTGGGGCACAGGCCAGAGGCGCGGGGCGGCGAGAGGGTTCACCAGAGGCGGAGCGGGCAGCAGAACAGGCAGATCAGAACTACACTGCTGAGGGGAGCAGCGGGCGAGGCAGGAGAGGTCTGCCTCGCCATGTGGGACTCTCCCCAGCCGGGCGTCGAACTCGCGTCGCCGCTGCCGACCGCTCCACAGCGCAGCGCCCAACCGCTGCGCCACCGGGGAGGCCCAAAGGCACCTCAAAGGATCCAACTTTTTCTTCTCCTGTCATCAATGTGAACTTTCAAATAAAAAGGGAGGCTTAAGGTTCGGGTCTAACAGATGGAAAAGTAGAATAATAAATTTCATCAATTTCAAAGATGCGGAGAAGAGAAATGGCTACTCCTCTGAGTAAAATGGCAGATTTGAAAACATAATAAATGAAATAGATTAACTGTTGTAATCAAAAGAAAGCAAGTGGACGCGTTCGGCTGAATCAGCTCGCGGCAGCCTCGGGCCTGGGGCTTGGCGCAGGCAGCAGAGCCGGGCAGTCCGCGGGCGCTCGGCCCGGAGAGCGGCAGGCCCGGACGGGCGGCCAGGACGGCAGCTCGACCCACCAAGGAAACGCCAGGTCCCGCCTCTGCTCGGCGTCGGGCGGTCTGAACGCGCTGACGCAAAAATGGACGGAGCGCGGAGGAAGGGGGTAAACTACGCAGCCGGCCGTGAGTCTGCTCGCCCACCTGAGCAGAGCAGAGCCCGGCCTGCGGGGGCCCGGGGCGGGGCCGGGGCCGGGCAGCCCGGCAGACGGGCGCTTGAGTCCCAGAGCGGTCAGGCTGGACACCGGCAGGGGGTGCGAGGGAGACCCGCGCAGACGGGAAGTCGAGGGGCCCTCCCTGTGCGCCTCGGCGGAGTCGGAGGCGGCTTTGGACGCAGAAGCGAAAGCGGGGGGGGGGGGGGGGGGGGGGGGGGGGGGGGGGGGAGCGCGGCCACCTGGAACCAGCGACCTAACGGCGGGACCCGTGGAGAGAACAGCGCGAAAGCCAGAGCGGAGGGGAGCGCGCCGGGCCAGAGCCACTTAGCGCACCGGCGGCTGAGGGCAGGCGGCGCGTTGCGAGGCTGAGCAGGGAAGAGACAGCGGCCACCGGGCTGCAGGACCGGCGCGGCCACCCCTGAGCACGCGGTGTGGGCAGCGCTGGGACACCTGCCGCCTCACCAGCGCCGCGGCCGCGCCGAGTCTCACCCAGGCTGCGCGGGGATGGCCGGGCTCGCCCGAGCCAGACAGACGCTCCCGCTGGACAGCACCGGGGGAGAACCGGCAGGGCCTTCCCTGAGTCCATAGGGTGCCCAGCAGCGGCCGCCCCCTTGGCAGAAGGTTCCAGAGACACACACGGCCCCCTCGAAGGAGGCAATGCCAGGGCTGGCCCCCAGAAGCGGGAGCACCCCCAGGCCCGGGCGTGGGCACCTGACCCCAGCCACGCTGCAGAGCCGGCAGAGCTGCCAGCGTCCCAGCCGGGTGGGCCCGGAGCCTGGCGGCGCCCCCCACCCCCCACCCCCGACAGCTATTTGCGGCGGCTTTTTTGTGGGTGACACCGGCAGTGCTGGGATCTGGAAGGACTTTTTTTGTGCAGTCTTGCAGGAAAGCTGATAGCAATTCAATTAGAAAATGCAAATGAGGTCACACGTTTCCCAGCGGAGTGTGGCGCCGATGGGCGCCGAGCCGGTTCCGCTGCGGCACGCCGGGAGCGGGTGGGGAGCGGTCTGGACGGCGCTGGGCCTGTGCGCACCGTGTGCGGGGGCGCTGCGTCCCTGAGGCGGACACGGCCGAGGCGCACCGGGTCAGCTGCCCCCGCGGAGCGCGCCCCGTCCTGGAGGGTCTCCGCAGGCACCGCGGAGGCTGCGTTTGTGACCCCGGTCCGCAGGCGCCCCGAGTCCAGGCAGCTCCTGGGGGTCCAGCCCCAGACCCGGGCCGTGAGGGCAGGTCGGGGCCCGACGAGGACCGCTGGCCGGCCCAAGAGCTGGAGGCCCAGACAGAGCTCCCCGAGACGACCCGCCCTGCCGCCCCTGACCTGAGACTCTGCATGGGGGCGCCCTGCGCTGGGAC
>PVIJ01012057.1:24076-51716 GCA_004024925.1 Scalopus aquaticus
CCCCCCCACCCCCCCGGCAGCCGCGGGCAGCATCTCAGCCTCCGGCCGCAGGGCCAGGCCCTGGCTCTCCTTCCAAACGGGCGCGGGGGACCGGGTCCCGCCGCTTCTCCCGGGCCCTCTGCGCGGTTTCCCGGCTGCGGGCAGAGACAGCGCCCGCCCAGCCGCCGTCACGCAGGAACGGCCGAGCCAGGCCACCCGGAGAGCCCGTTCCCGGCCCCGGGCGGCCGCAGCTCCTCCGAGGATGAGATCCCGGGAAGCCCCCGCAGTCCCGGCGTGGGCGGGCGCGGTGAGGCGTGCGGGGGCGCAGCGGCGGCGTGGCCGTTCCCCAACGAGCTTGTCGGTCACGTGGGCCTGTGGTCGTGCGTGTCCTCAAAACGTGGGACTTCAGTGTGGGGGCGCCAGGCGGGGCCCTAGGCCGGCGGCGAGCCGGCGCCCAGGGTGTCCCCGGAGCCGCTCCAGAGGCGGCCTGGGGCGCTCCTGGAGACCCCGGAGGTCCGGGACTCGGGGCGACTCCGCTCGGTGCCTCTCGCGGGACGGCTCCGCCGGCCTCTCACGGCTCGGCAGACCCCGCAGTGACCCTCAGCGCAGGGGGCACCGGCCGGCTCGTCCGCTGTTTCCGCCGCACTTAGGCGGCCGCAGCCCCGCCGCCGGCAGCGCCCCGGGGCTGGCGCGCCCGCTCAGCCCCGCCCGCCGAGCCGCCGGGACGCACAGGTGGGCCGGCACGGAAGCCGAGCGGGCGCTGCGGGCGCGCACTCCACGCCTGGGCCGCGCACCCGCCGTGAGGCGGGAGGTGATCTCGGGACAGCGCGGAGGCGGCGGCCGGGGAGGCGGAGGCGAGGGTGACGGCGCTCTCGGCGCGGGCCTCAGCTGGCCTGGAGCGCGTCCTGGCCGCCACCTCCCCGCAGCGGTGCCGCTCCGAGCTGGAGCCTGCGCAGGTCTGGCGCTGATCTTCACCAGATTTTGTTATTACATTTGTCTCACAGCTTTAAAATAGCAGCAAATATGTGCAATTTATTTAAACAACACTAGGGAAATTAACGCCATGCAAACTCATCCCGAGCGAATGAAGATAAAGCAGGTTTTTTAAACATAAATGCTGCCTGGAAACCCTTGAAGACGAGTCTGCGCGGGCCCGGGACCGACGCGTTCTCCGCTGGGTCCTGGGCCCATCCGCGGCGCCCTCCCGCGGACCACTCCGGACGCGGCCCCGGCTGCTGGGCGCAGCCTGCCCGGAGGAGGCAGCGAATCTGGGCCCGGCCAGGGCACACGGCCCCCCGGTGTCTCAGGAGCATCTCCGGGGCCCCCGTCCGGCAGGAGGGCAGGCCGGGGGGACGACTGCGGGGCCAGCCGTCACCGCCGCTGTGCTTCCGTGTCCGGCCCCCGGCCTGCAGCCGGCCCTCTGCTGCCCCAGCAGCCGCTGCGGCCCGAAGCTCCGGGACTCGGCGGCTCAGCCTCGGGCCGGGTCTTCTCGACGTGCGGAGCTAACGGCGCCTCTCTCCCACCCCGCAGGGCGCCCTGGCCGCCCCCTGGGCCCCAAAGGACACGCTGCTGCCCTGGCCCCCGCGCCAGAGCCCCGGCCGGCTGCGGCGGCAGAAGCGCGACTGGGTCATCCCACCCATCAACGTGCCAGAAAACTCCCGCGGCCCCTTCCCGCAGCAGCTCGTGAGGGTGAGTGGGGACCCCGCCGGCTCAGCCCCCTCTGCCGGGCGCCCGCGGAGCCGGCCCACCGAGAGCCTGGGAGCGTTGGCCGTCCCGGCCCAGGGGGATCAGGAGGGCGCGCCGGCGGCCTCCCCGGGCGGGCTGGAGGCCGTGAGGGCGGAGTCGCCGCGAGTCGCGCGGGGCTGCCAGTGCCCTGCCTCTCGCTTCCCTCCGTGCGCCCACCCCGACTCGCGCGGCCGCCTTCCTGGGGCGGTGTGCCCCGCGGGGGCGCCCGGGCAGGCCAGGGCCGGGTCCCGCCCGCAGGCGCGGCCGGACGTCCGCAGACCAGCGCGCTCGGCGCCGGGCCGCCCGCCGGACCCAACCCGGCTCCCAGTGGCCGCTGGGGCGGGGGAGGGGCGAGGCCGCACGGGGCCGGCGGGACGAGCTGGGGTCAGTGGCCCAGGATGGACTCTGGAGCGGACCTCCCGGGTGCCCTGCAGACCCGTGCGAGGCGCCCTGAGGGGAGGCGCCGGGGTGTCTGGGGGCACTTCCCCTCCCCGCCTCCCCGGCCCATCTGCTCTAACGGGGACCCCGGCGTCAGGTCTGGCAGAGACCGGGGCGGGGCCCCCACAGGCCCGACGCTGAGCGGCGGGTGGGCTCGGCCCCCAGGGCACAGGTCTCCAAAGACGGTCTTGCCGGTGCGGTCTCTAAACCCCAGCTCGGCGGGAGGTGTGGCCGCAGCGGACTCGAAGGACCCTCAGCGGCTCCCCAGACCCCGACCCACCCCGCGCGCTCGCTCACTCACCCCGCTCGGAGGCGCTGCAGGCGTCCCGCGAGAGCGCGGCCGGAAGCACACGCACGCGCACGCACACACGCACACGCACGCGCACGCACGCGCACGCACTTAATTGCGCTCGTTTTTCCCCCCTAGCCCCTCGCCCTCCTTTCCCCGCTCCCTCCTCACCGAGGGTTTGGGGCTTTTCCGCCCTGTCCCGCAGGAAGCCGCGTTTCCCGTGACTGCGCCTGACCCGGCGGGGAGCTCTCGGGCTCAGCGGTTCTGTGCTCATTACGGCATTTCATTCTGATAAGTCACGCCAAGTGAGAAAACGGGAGGGAGCAGAGGAGGCAGAATGTCCTTCCCAAAACCCTCTGCCAATTACTGAGGCATTTTCCTGGGAAGGACCATCGTGTCCCTCCGCAGGCCCTGCCGGGCAGGGGCAGCTGACCCACTTGTGCCAGGAAAGACCTGGGACGGAACAAGGCTGGCGTGGGGGTCTGCGGGACCCCCGTGTCCCCGGGACAGTATGGGGGCGCCCTGTGCTCCCCCCGCCCACCCAGACCCCAGTCTAAAGCGGGCGGCCGGCAGGAGGCACAGCAGCGCATGGAGTTGGCGCTCGGGCCCAGGCCCCCCTCCCAGAAGGGGCAGGCAGCCTGCGCTGGGCCGGCCAGCTGGAGGGTGGCCCGCACCACACAGAGACCCTGGACGGGGGCAGGAGGGGCGCCTGTCAAAGGCGAGTGGAACTCCTGGCCCCATAATCGCAGGTCTGGGCCCGGGACAGCTTGGGACCCCCTGCAGGCATTGCCAGATCAGAGGGGACAGAGCCCCCCAGGCCTTTAAGAGCCACCAGCGGCCAGCTTCCTGCGCAACCCTCAGAGTCCAGCTGTCTCCTTCGCTGCTGGGATTCCGTGCCTGCAGATTCTCCAAGGGCTCGGAAAGCCCTGGCTTCTCCAGCGTGTATGTTCGGTTTGATTTCTGGCAAGATTCGGAGTGAGGATAAAAGCAAACTTTTAAGAAGAGAATGTATTTCTTGGCTGAGCCATAAAAATTCAGAATCTGTTCACTTGAGAGGTTGTCCGGGCAACCGTCGGAATTGGCTCAGGAGGAGAAGAACAAGGCGGCGCTCTGGGGGAGCCCCTCCCCTCATTTCAGGGGGTGATATCACAGCAGACGGGGGTCACACAGGCCCGCCTCCAGCCCCACAGACAGCAAGGTCCGAGAGGGGTGCTCTGGACGCGGGCTGGGGGGCCTCCTGCGCCCCGAGAGGCCCCTCCTAGCAGGACCCTCGCACGGCGGGCCTGGAAGGACCGTCCCAGCGACTCCTCCCAAGCCCAGACCAGCCCAGGCTGGGGGGTCCCGGGCCTTCTTGTTTCCCTGGCGAAGCAGCCGCCGGCCCGAGTGCCGCGCGCACCGAGACGAGCCGGGCTGCCCAGAGACGCGCGTCCAGCTTGCCCGCCGCGGGCCCAGGCCCCAGGACCCGACCCCTGCCCTGAGCGGGGCAGCCTGAGCTCTCGCCCGGGCCAGACGCTCATGGCTGTCGCAGGAGGACTGTGATGGGCTGGCCGGCTCTCACCTCGTGTCGCCCCACAAAACGCGGCCAGGTCACCCGTCCTGGCGGCAGCCTTGCCCTGGCCGCCTGGGCGCCCTGTGGGCCTGAGCACGCGTTCACATGTGCCCACCGGTGGCGTCCCCACGGCCGTGTGACGCGGACCTCCTGAAATGGTGTGTGGTGTGACCCCTATTCTGGCGTCCCCGTTGTCCCGAGGGCCCAGCTCGCCCGGGGCCACAGCAGGCCGTGAGCTGACCGCCCCCCGCCGCAGGTACAGGGCGGGGCTCCCGCAGCCCTCCCGCCCGCCCGCGCCTGCTCTCCGGGCCCCCCGCTGCCGCGTGTCCTCGCCACCCAACACCCGCCGTGCCCCTCCCGAGAACACCCTTCTTGGGCGTGGCACACGCAGCCCGCTGCCAGCCCTCCTGGCCGAGCTGTCGCTGTGCGGTCAGTGTCGGCCTGTCCTCCCCGCCACGCTGCAGGCCTACGGAGAGCCCCCTCTGACCCCGTGGGGTAGATGAGACTTCGTCCCATGAGACCTGGCCCTTCGGCCGCCCTCGGCCCCCGTGAGGGCGACTGGGTCAGAGGCACGGGCGTGAGCGTGGCGAAGTGGACGCCGGTCTCCGCCATGGTGGACAGTTTCGTTGGACCGACACTCCTCAAATGATGAGCGCGCCGGTGACATGTCCCAGCGATGGGCGCTCAGCAGTAGGCGGGCCGTTGGGGACCCCAGCCGGAAGGGCAGCCGCCCCGGGACACCTGGGTGCACGTGGCTTTCCCTCTGGGAAGTCCTCATTGCAGACGATGGCTTGGTCTCTGTGAAGCCACAGGTCTTGCTGGCCAGAGGAGTTGGCCAGTGGTGTTTAACACTGGCAAAGCAGTGGACTTGGAGGGGGGGCAGCAAATCCTATAACATATGTAGCCACAGATGAAAACCCCAAAATAAGCCCAGCCCCCTTGGCTCTCCCTTGAACTGAGACTCAAAAAAAAAAAAAAAAAAACAGCCAGTGCAAAGCAGCAGCCTAAAGATTGAAGAACTGTAGGTTCCCGTTGCTGACTGCTGCAGGGGCCAGTTTAGAGTTAGGTCCAGCAAAGCCAGCTCTTTGCTATGACCGTGATCGGCTTGCCTCACAGAAAGACAACACCTAGGGGCCGCATCTCTGTGCTGCATCACTCATAATGGCCAGCGCACACAAAAGCTGCTAGATGTGTCAAAAAGAGGGCGGAAATGGTCCCGTCACTGAGAGGAAACACTGCCCACAGTCTCGCGCCGCGAGGTGTCGCAGTTAGTGGCACGGCCTTTAAAATGCCTCTTACGTGTGGAAGGATGTAAAGGAAAACATGCCAGGATGAATGACTACATGCGAAACTGTACCAGAAAAATGAAACTCTAAAGATAGACTCAAATGGAAATGGGCAAACTGAACGGTGTGATGTCTCTGATGAAAACCCACTGGGTGGGCTCACAAGTAGATTGTAGGAGACAGAAGAAAGGGCGGTTCGCTTGCAGGTAAACTGATAAACATTATCCAATCAAAGGAATGTCGGAGGGGAAGATCGAAACGGTCTCAGTGAGCCGTCAGGCCTGATGTGTGTAGGGGGATCCCAGAAGGAGGAGAGAGAGGAAATAAGACTAAAAAACAAAAACAGAAAACCTAAAACGGTTGAAATTTGGTGGAGAAGCAAACTTGTAGATCACAAAAGTTCAGTGAATCTCAGACAAGGTCCATGCAAAGAAAGCCGTGGCCTCAACTGTCGGCAGGCTGCCGGGACTCCAGGCCCAGGGAGGACATCTTACAAGCGGGGAGAGGCCGCAGCGTCCAGGGCGGGCAGCAAGAACTGGGCGGGCTTCTCTCTAGAAATAATGAGGACACTGGCAGTCGAGTGACATTTCAAATTGCTGAATGAAAAGAAACTACCAAGAATTCCACATCCAGAAAAAAGTACCTTCCAAATTGAAGGTGAAATAAAGACATTTCTGATAAGAAAACGGAGGAGATTTATCGCCAGCAGATCCACAAAATAATGGTAAAGGATGTTCTTGAGGCTAAAGAAAGAAGAGCAGTTAGAAATTCAGAGATGTGGGGAGGGATAGCGAGCACATTCTGGGGGGGAAGACACATTCTGGGTTCACAGAACAGAACATGTTTTTTCTCCTTTAGAAAGAAAGCTGATGGTTTAAAGCAGAAGTGTATAAAACACACACTACAGCCCGGGCTTTTAGTTTCTATAGACGTAGTAAAACACCACTGATAGGTCTGCGGGGGGACGCTGGACTGGCCAGAGCCGGGACCGAGCCGGGTGTGTCGCGCCTTCCCCACGCGCACCAGCCCCTGGCCCACAGGGACCCCCACGTTCCCCCCCCCACCCCGGAGTCTGCAGACCTCTCGGTCCTCCCCTGCCTCCTGGGCATCACGGCGTCCCCGACCGGGCAGCAGTGGCCGAGAGGACCAGGGGCCGCTCCCGACCGGAACCTCGGCCGGACACCGTCCAGGCAGGCCCCCCTGCCGTCCGAGTGGCCAGGGGTTGAGGAGGCGCCAGGAGCGGGGATGACGGCTTGGGGTCGTCGGCGTGCCCCAGGGGAGCGTGCCCCCCGAGGGTGGCTGACCCGGAGCCACGCTCCCATGGCAACAGCCGGGTCCTCCCACGAGGAGGCGGGCGGCACTTGCGCGGCCCCTCCCCTGCCAGGAGGCCCCTGGGGTCAGGCCCCCCAGCCAGTGTGGCTTGAGAGCGCAGCCCCCAGGCGGTGCCGGGGCTCAGCCCCGTCATCAGCGCTGCGCAGACCGCGGGGGCTCGGGGTGACCTCGCCGGGGGGCGGGGGCGGGCGCGAAACGCTCAGCCGCCTGCCGTGGTTCAGTCAGCCGTGGGGGAGGCAGGAGCCTTTGTGCTCCCGCTCCCTCCTCCCAGCGGAAAATGCCCCTTTCTTGAATCGCTTTAATGGCCGTGTTTATGCAGCTGAAAGTTCCTTAAGAAATGAAAGTAAAATCAAATTGCTGCAAATGCTCAGATAATTTATCGGCGAATATTCAATTAGAATATATTAATATTTTAGATTTCCATCATTAATTTAATATCCCGAGATGTAATCTCGCCGCCGGATCGCTCTGTTCGTGTGTGGGGGCTGTGGACGGGCCGTGGGCGCCTGCCCTGGCTGGCCAGTCACCTGGACTTGCCGGCCCTTCCCGCGGCTCGGTGCTGCCGCACGCCCGGGGCCCCGGCCGCTGCCAGACGCCCCGCCAGCGTGGGCCAGGGTGCGGGGAGGCGGCTTCTCCAGGCTCGGAGGGCGAGGCCGAGGACAGAGGCGGTGTCTGCCCCGAGCTCACCTCCGGACAACAGACGTCCCCAGGGGCCGGCGCCGCCGCAGGCCGAGAGCAGTGCCCGGCGGGCAGCCTTGCCAGCAGCCCGTCCTCGGGAAGGGGCTGTTCTGGGGCCTGGCCGCCACGGCGGGAGCGGGAGCAGCGGCGCCTCTCTCCCTGGCTCCACCAAGGCGGCTGTGGCAGAGACTCCTCAGAGACCTTTTATGCGCCTCTGGATCGTGGGATGGGCCAGTCAGACTTAGGGGTGGTCCCCTGAGAGAGGAGAAAAGCCAGGGCCGGAGGGAGCCGGGGGAGGCCCCCGAAGGGGCAGGAGAGACAGGAGACCCCCGGAAGACACCGCCAGACCCCTGAAGAAAGATGGCGGTTCCAGACTCTGAAGGAAGAAGAAAGAAGGGGAGACCCCGTTCCTGGCCCCTGAGGAAAAAGAAAGGCAGTGTCCAGCAGCCGCTCTCCAAGGAGGGAGAGGAGCTGAGGGGGGGAGGACGCGGCAGGGACGGGGCCTGTCTCCCTGTCCCCTGAAGGGAGCCCCAGAGGCCCGGCCTGGGTCTCAGAGAGCTGTTTGCGGGTGTCCCCGACACCTCCCGGAGAGCTGTGGCACTGGGTGTCGCCGACACCGCCTCTGGGGGCCGGCAGTGACCGCCCCTCCTGGCCTGCGCTGGCCAGCCCTCCTGGTGACCGGCGGCGACCATCGCCGTTGTGCTCTGGGAGAGGCGGCGCCACTCGTGGACGCAGTGAGCGCTGTCTCCTGCCTGGCGCAAACCCCGTGTTTGCTGCCGCTCTGGAGCCTGAGGTCCTGCGGCTGTGCGTGGGTGAGCCTGTCCCCTTGGCGGGCACTGGCCTCTGCTCTTTTGGCCTTTCGGCCTCTTGGGGCTTTCGGTGGCTCTGGCCTCAGCCTGGGCAGCTGCGCCCGGCCCCGTTTCTGGGTGTCCTTCGTCTGCTGAGTTGTCCTGCATGAGGTGACTGCCCACCCGGTGGCTTGTCACCCCTCACAGGCCTTTGGGGCTTTGCCTGCAAACTTGCCACGGAGCGGCGGGCCTGGCCAAGGCCACACGCTGACTCCAGGCTTCTGAGGAGAGAGGGTCAGTCCGTATGACCGGCCAGGAGGCAGGAGGCGGACACAGAGGCGTCCGCTGGCTGGAAGGCAGACGGGGCGAAGAGGTGGGACCCGGCTGTGCACCGGGAAGCGTAAAGAGGCTTCTCTTCATGTGGCTGGAGTTTTGAGTTTCTGTTAATGGGGCCTCCCCCAGGGCCCCCTCATCTGCTCCAGCCCCCCACCGGGCCAGGGCCGCACCTCTGGGGCCAGCAGGCCGTCCCGACTCAGCCCGCAGCAGACGGCCGGTGCTGGCCGGGACCTGCTCCTCCGCGCTCCTCCCGGGAGGCCCCTCCTCCCAGGCCGCAGCAAGCAGGGACGTCCATCTCACTGAGACCCTCCCACTGGCGCCAGACCGGGGGACACAGCCCGCGGGGCCGTCTGGGGAGTGGACCCCTGCAGGTGACCGCAGAGCGGCAGAGCAGCGGTCAGCTCCCGCCTGCCCGGTGCCGCCCGGGCCGGGTCATGCCACAGGCGCCCCAGGGGACAGCTGAGAAAGGCCCCATGGACGGCCAGCACCGCCCCTGCCCTGTGCTGCCCCGTCTGCTTCGAGTTGTCCCAGAGCGGCCGAGGAAAACCGGCGCTGTCCTCCGACCAGCGGCTCAGAACACGAGGAGCCCAGGCGTGGACGGCCATGCGGAGTCTCGGCGGACGTCCCTCCCACATCAGAGGCGTCCCCGCCTCCGGGCCCTTATGGTGACGGGCGGCCGGGCAGGCCCCCAGGGACTGGACACGCTGCACTTTCCACTCGCCGCGGCCCCTGGGAGCTGCGGTCAGGCGACAGGCGCGCGGCTGTGGCCGGACCGAGATGGAGGCTCCCACTGGACACAGCAGCACCCAGAGGTAAACCGGACCAGATTTGGCAGGGCCGGTGCCGGTGCCTAAGAGTCCGCCTAAAGTTGGCGGGCAAAGGCAGCAACGTGAGTGGGAATCAGGCCAAGGGCCGTCCGTCTGTCCAGCCAGACACGCGCCCGCCCGGCCACCATGCTGGCCTCTCCGTGCCCAGCGCCCCCGGCCCCTGCCCGTAGTAGGACCCAGCACCTCGCCTCGGGCCGGCCACACGCTCCGGCCGCCGCAGTCCAGGACGAACAGCTGGAGACCTGCACGGGGTCGCGCCGCCCTTAAAACCCCCCAGCATTTGAAAGCTCCTGCGCGGACAAAGCAGTAAGCTGAGAGCGGTGGAAGGTCCCGCCGGGGAGTGGGGGAGAGTCGGCAGCCCAGCAGCCCGGCCCGGGGCCCGACGGCCCTGCTCGGCAGCGGCAGCCGCGCGACTGGGGCTTGAGAAAAACCCGTGGGCCTGCGCCTCCCCATCTCTCCGGGGAGACTGGCATTCCGGGGGTCCACCTCAGGCCGGAGGAAGACAGCGGCCCCCGGTCACTGGGGTGTTTGTGCAGCACCGACCTCGGCCCAGGAGGATCTGGGGGAGGCCCGGCCAGCCTGCGTCCGCAGGAGCTCGGGCCAGCGGGAGGCAGGGCGGGGTCTGGCCTGGGCCCTGCGGGGCTGAGGTCGGGCCCCACGGGGAGGGTTGCTGGCTGCAGACGCCGTGTCCCCGTCCGCTGCCCGCTGCCCAGCCGTGGTCACCAGCGGCCCGGGGACGGGAGCCTCCACCCAGGCACAGGAGGGGCCAAGGCGGGTGCAGTGTGACGGCCGCGGGCCCCTGACCACGCGGGAGACGGCAGCTCGCCCGCCTGCGTCCAGTAGGTGGCCAGCGCAGGGACGGCAGGTGCGGCGAGTGGCGAGGGGCTGGGGCGTCCCGGCTCTCAGCAGGCGGCAGGGCCACCTGCCACCCCGGGGCGGGCCGGGAGCACGACTCCGAGGGCCTGGCCGCACCCGGGCTCTGCCGCACCTGAGGACGGCGGGACGAGGGGCCCGCAGGCGCTCCCCGGGGTGCGGGGCGAGCAGCGAGCGAGGCGGGCTCTGGGGCCGGCGGCTGCGCGGGGGCTGCGCGGGGCACCTCCTGAGCGGCCAGCGCCAGCCTCCCCGCCGGACGGCTCGGGAGGCCGGGAGCCCTTGGGCCCCGGAGGGCCCACGCTTGGGCCCCCCCTGGCGCCGCTGCCCACGAGGCGGCTTCTCCGCTGGGCTCCAGACCTTGCTGGCTTCAAGCAAGGGTGAGACCCGGGGCACCCAGTGGCCTCGCCCCACCATTCTCGCTTCAGATTCCGGGGGGCTGCTCTGCTTTCTGCCACCGCCTCCCCCGGGCGGGGCCTGCGCGGCCGACTCCCCACCCCGCCGTCCTGCTCGTGCGCCGTGGCCTCCGCGTCCCCGCTCCCCGGAGCCCGCCCACCCGGGCCCCTGCCCGTGGCCCCTTCCTGCCCCCACGCCAGCCGGGCGGCGGCGCGCCCCCAGGACGACCCCCCCTTGCAGATCCGGTCCGACAAGGACAACGACATCCCCATCCGGTACAGCGTCACGGGCGTCGGCGCTGACCAGCCCCCCATGGAGGTCTTCAGCATCGACTCCATGTCCGGCCGGATGTACGTCACGCGGCCCATGGACCGGGAGGAGCGCGCCTCCTACCACGTGAGTGGGCGGTCGGCCGCCCAGGCCCGCCCTGCTCCGCCCCCCGCCCCAGCGCCCGTGCTCTCCAGCCTGCCCCTCGCCCCTCCCCGGCCCGCAGCCCCGCTGGCCTCCGGCACCCGCGAGAGCCAGGCCGGTCCCTGCGGGCAGTTTCAGGGGTGCCTCCTCCCGGTGATGACCGGCTGCAGGCCCCCGCGGGGGTTCGTCTGAACACCAAGCACTTGGCCAGGGCCCCTCCCCGTGTCCACTGAGGAGCAGCCCCCACGCCCAGGCCTGCTGGCCGAGACCGCGGCGCTGACCAGCCGTGCCGCCCTGCAGCTCAGAGCCCACGCCGTGGACATGAACGGCAACAAGGTGGAGAACCCCATCGACCTGTATATCTACGTCATCGACATGAACGACAACCGCCCCGACTTCGCCAACCAGGTCTACAACGGCTCGGTGGACGAGGGCTCCAAGCCCGGTGAGCCCCGCCCCGCCCCCAGCACCCCCGCAGCTCGCGCCTGAATGTTGGGGCGGCCTGGCGCTCCCCCTGCCGCCCTCTTGCTGGGCTGCGGCCTCGTCTCAGCTGAGACGCCGAGGGGCGAGCGGGACAAGCGTTACCCCAGGGCCTTGGCCGGCGCGGCGCCCAGCCTGGTGCCCGCCCAGCGGCTGCTCCCCTCGGCCAGGCTGTGCTCCCCGCCCCTCCTGCAGCCTCCCCTCACTTCCCACCATACGTCCTTGGGCAGACGCTTGTCTCCCTCACCCCTGAGTGGTGTGCGAGCATGGGGTGCTGGGAAGACACCCCTCAGCCTGGCCCCCCAAAGGAGCTCAACAGTGTCAGTGACACCCCAGAGCTTGTCTGGTCACTTGCTGGAGCTCAGCGGGCTCAGCCTTGAGCTGGGGTCAGACAGAGCGTGGAGAGGCCTGGAGGGCCGGGGGTCTTCAACCCGCCCAAGGGTGCGGTCCCGGCGGGCCCAGGCCACCTGACTGGGGGCACCGGGGAGCCCAGCGGGCAGCCGGCGGGTCCCACCTGCCGGCCCCCTGCACTGCCACTCCTGCCACACCGCCCAGTGCCCCGAGTTTCGGGACACAGGGTCCCCGGACTCAGGGCTGAGCCACCGGAACTACTTCGAGGCTGGACCCCTCCCCGCCCCGCGCCCCTTCCAGCCAGAGCTCCCCTCGGGTCTCGGGGCGTTTCTCCAGCCTCCCGAGAGGTGCTGGTCGCTTTTAAACCAAAACAAAGTTGAGGTTGTGGTTCTGCTCCCCGAGCCCCTCGTCGCCTCCGTACTCACAGCAGAGCCCTGGGCGCGAGGGGAGGCGCCCGCTCCGGCCGCCCGGCCGGTTGCTTCTCCCTGCGCCCGAGGAGCCGCCGCGGGAAGGCCGCGGGCCGGCGCGGATGGCACAGATACTCAAGTCGTCTGAATATTAAGAATTTAAATCTTTAGCCTCAGTGATTTGAGCAGAAAGCCAATTACGGGGCTGAATTAGTTTTCAAATTAAACTGCAATTGAGGGCTTGTGAAATTAATCCTTTCGCGCAGCGCGCGCACGCGGATCCGAGCGGGCGCCCAAGCCGGAGCCCGCCACCCCGCCCTGCCCATAAAGGGCGCCCTCGGGCCAGCGTCTCGGCTGCACCAGGGGGAACCCGGTCGATTCCTTCGCGAGCAAGCCCACATCCCTGTTCTGGGGCGCCGTGGGCTTGGCCAGCGGGGGACGGCCGCCTTCGTTCTCCAGCGCTGGCGGCGCCGCGCAGACAGGGGCACTGGGCGGTTTGGCTGCAGAGCCGCTCCCGGGCCGGGAGCCCCCCATTCGCACGAGGTCACCCGGCCCCGGGCCGCCATCTTCCGGGGAAGAAGCCCCCGGTGCGCCCCAGAGGGGCTGCTCCAGGTGACGGCCGCGGCGCCTGGGCACCGGGCGCCTCTGAGCCGCACCTGCCCCCAGGCACCTACGTGATGACGGTGACGGCCAACGACGCGGACGACGGCACCACCGCCAACGGGATGGTGCGGTACCGGATCGTGACCCAGACGCCGCAGAGCCCGTCCCAGAACATGTTCACCATCAACAGCGAGACGGGCGACATCGTGACGGTGGCGGCTGGCCTGGACCGCGAGGTGGGCGGCGCGGGCTGGGCACGGGGCCGGCCCCAGGACGCGGTCACCGAGGTGCCCTGGGTGGGGCTGCCCCAGGAGGCGGCGGGAGCCCCGGCTCATCGCGGCCAGACCCACACCCCTCCTGCACCGCTGGCCCCGGGGCGGGAGCGGGCGGGGTGCTCGTGGGTGTGGCCGCCCGCCGGCGCGGAGGGATCCAGTGCTCGGCCTCGGCCGCCGCCTGCTGCCCGCGGGTCTATGGGGTAGGGCGGGGCTGGCGGGGCTGCCCCTCCCACAGCCCGCGCGGCAGCTGTGGGGCGGGCGGGGGCTCGCGGGCGGCTGCGGACATCCCGGGAGGGCTGGGGGCCCGCGGCGTCCGTCCAGAGTCCAGCCGCGCCCGCCCGGCGGCCGGGGCCCTTGGGCCCCGGGCACCCCCAGGTGTGGGCTGGCCCCTGGCCGAGGAAAGGGCGGCGCCGGCAGCCACGGGTGCGCGGGGGCCGGGGTCTGTTTCCCCGGGGCAGCCTCCACGCAAAGCCCCAAACCCACAGCTCTGGGAATAAAATCCTGGGGCGGGGCCCTGGGGTGAGCTGGTAAAGGCAGCGTCTGGGGGCCCCAGGGCTGCTCCCAGCTGCCGCGCCCCACTCCGGGCGCCGCCTGTGTGCCCGGGCCCGGGCTGGACCCCCGCGGCCCCAGCCAGCCCCCACCCCGCTGGCCTGCACGGGGCAGCCGACGCCCCTCTCCGCCTCGGACCGGGGCTCTCGCCGCACCGCCCGGAGGGTGGCATCTGGGGGAGCCCAGGCACCCCTCCAGACCCGGCTTCCCGTCCCCGCAGCAAGTCCTCGGGAGGGGAGAGTCCACGAACATGATCCCGCCGTGTCCAGTGAGGCAGCGCTTGTGGATTGAGCGTTTCCGCGAGGTTAAAATGTTGGGGAGACCCGGTGAGACGCGGTTCAAGTGTCTCCTGGCGCCCCTGGGAGACGCCCCTCCGCTGACCCCGTCATCGTGCTCGTTCCGAATTAGAATATTTATGGCTAATCGGAAGGTGCGCGCAGGCTGCTGGACACGCGCGCCGCTGGCCCGGCTGGGCAGGCTCAGTGAGCCCCAGAATGGGGGACCTGCCCCCCACGCTGCCTCCTCAGGGCCACGCTTCTGGCTGTGGCGAGGCCAGCTTGCTGCCCCCCTTCTCTGTGCTGAGGGCAGCCCCTTTTCCTACAAGAACCGGACTTCTCTCTCTCTCTCTCACATGTGGGGCAGAAAACCCTAACAGGTGCCAGGAGCGGGTGGTGCCCCTGCCCCAAGCACGCTGGGGCTGGGCACAGGCAGCGCCCCCCAGCGTCCAGCCGTGCTGACCCCGCCCTCGGGGGCTTGCGGAGCGTTTTCACAAGTCCCCACTGTGCGCCTGGGTGAGCCGGGCGCCTGTGGTCAGCCACCGCGCGGCGGGACCCCAGCGGGTCGGGGCTTCTAAATGGGTGCTCAGTCCCGGCCCAGCCTGGCGCCCACGCCTGGCAGAGCCGACAGACAGGAGACTGGGAACCCCGGGCACGGGCCGCGGCCTCCGCACCAGTCCGGGACCACCTTCCCGGCGCCCTCAGCCCCGTGGCCACGCAGGGCCCTCCCGGAGGTGCTGGGCCCCGCTGGGGTCCCCCCACCCCAGGTCACCCCTGCTAGAATTCGTGCCGACCCCACCCACCCTGAAAGACCCCCCCAGCTTCCAAGAGTGGGGCCGGCCTGCCCTCTAGTGGCGGCTGGCCGCACACGCAGGCACTCAGGAGCACACATGTGCAGAGCGTGCGCGCGCGTGCATCACACGTGTGTGCTCGCGTTGGTCGCTGCGCCTGTGCCCGTACACACGTGTGCTCACGCGCGCGTGCCCCGTGACTGGCGGGGTGCGGCCCCTCGCTTCCTGGGTGTCTGTGGGGCCCAGCGCGCCGGGGAGAGGCTGGCGGGGCGCAACTCACTGGGGCCCCGCCTGGCCGTGCGCCCCCGTGAGCGTCTCCTGCGCGAGCCGGACGCTGCAAACCGCCCCTCCCCGCGTCCCAGGCCGTTTGGCCCCGCACCGCGGGCAGCCATGAGGCCGGGTGGGCACTGGGACGGACGGGCCGCCCCCTCCCGCAGAGCCTGCACCCCGGCAGAGGCGGGTGTCTGCACAGGGGCGCGAGCCGAGCCGCCAGCACCCCTGAGGGCCCCCTGACGCGCCCCTCGCCCCCCAGAAGGTCCAGCAGTACACGGTCATCGTGCAGGCCACGGACATGGAAGGGAACCTCAACTACGGCCTCTCCAACACCGCCACGGCCATCGTCACGGTGACAGACGTGAATGACAACCCGCCCGAGTTCACGGCCAGCACGGTGAGGGCGCGGCTGCAACGGCGTGGGGCGGAGGGGCAGCCCGGCGCTAACGCACGGCTGGGCGGCGAGGGACGCACCCGGGGAGCGAGGGCGGCCTGCGCACAGCGGGCCCGCGGGGGGCGTGCGCCCCCACCCCCCCGGCCGGCCGGAAGGGGGTGGGGCGCACAGTGCGTTCCCGCGCCCAGGCCAGGCGTGTCCACTGTGGGCGCAGAGCCTCGCGGTGGACAAAGGGCCTGAGGCCTTCATGGGTGCTCGCCCGGCCCCTCCCTCCGAGACGGACTGTGGGCGTCCCTGGCAGCAGCTCGGTGTCCCCAAACCATCTTTTCAGGCCCCTTAGACGCTGACACGCGGGGCCACGCCCCCTGCCTGGGGGGCCCCAGACGTGCGGGCTGAGGGCCGGCGAGGGGAGGGTCACCCCTCCATCTGCCCCGTGCCCGCGGGGCCAGGCCTCTGGAGGACTGTGCGCGTGAGACCCCGCCCCGGCCCGCACGGCCCCGCGTGCAGCGGCGGGCTCTGGCAGGGCGGCCCCAGCCGCGGCCTCGGCTGTGAGGGCACAGCGCCGCCCAGTGGGCGGATGACGAATGGCGCCGGCCGCGAGGGGCCGCCCCAGCTGCTCTTTGCGTCCCCCGCTGAGGGCTGCAGGCGGGGAGGCCTCGCTGCCGTCCAGGGTCCGGACAGGCTCACGCAGCTGCTTCCCTGGGGACCAGGGAGTGTAACGACGCCCGGCGCCCGGCCTTGCGGGCTGGCCGCGCCTGCCCGTCAGCCCAGCTGCCTCTGGCTGGCCCTGCGGCCTCTGGGCTTCGGGAGAACTGCAGACCAGAAACACGGGGCCCCCTGGGAGGCGGGGCACCCGGCGTGCTCAGGGCTGACTCAGGAGCCCTGGGCCGTGGGGGCAGGTGGCCAGGTGCGAGGACACCCCCAGGGAAACACTGTCCGGCCAGCTGCTGACCACCAGGCCAGGCCCCGGGGAAGGTCTCCGTGGGAGCCTGGGCAGGAGGGGGGCTTGGGCCCCAGGGGGACAGGCGGCTCAGGGGCTCGGGGACGGCGGCTCAGCCCCAGGGGAAACGGGGGCTGCTGAGGGGCTTTGTTGGGAGACAGGATGGACAGAACCCCCGAGACTAGAGTGGGGCGCTCAGCCGCAGTTTCCCCTCCCTGCTCTCGCACTGAGCTCTGACGCGGGGCGGCTTGGGCAGACGGCCGCAGACCGTGCAGCCGCTGCCCCCACCCCACGTGGAGCCCCGTGGGCCCAAATCTGGCCTGGCCCCCCGGAGGCCCCTGCGGTGCCCTCGGCTCTCCCGCCTCCTGCCTGTGGCTTCTGCCGCCCTGGAGCCTCCCCGGCAGGTCCCCCTGCACCCCACGCGGTTTCACTCTTTGCTCCTTTTTGAAAGTGAGTTTCCTGTTCAGTGAGGTCACTCCAGCCCGCAGCCCGCAGGTGTGAACGGGGCGAGCGCCCGCTTCGCGCTGGCCTCTCCTCACTGGACGTCTCTGACGAGGAGCCGCCTGGCATTTGCCGGCGTTTACTTAGAAATAATTTCACGGAGGGGGGACCCAGGCTGCCCCGTGACCTGAACCCCCCTTCCGGGCGGCCCGGCCCAGAGCTGGCGCGGGGCCCCTCAGACCGTGCGGGGTGCTGGGCGCGAGCTCCCCTGGTGGCGAGGGGCAGCTGGGGGCGGGCCAGCTGGCCCATGTGTCCTCTTGAAGGGTGGCAGCGGGGCCCAGGACACCCACTCGGGAGCGGGCAGGCCGCGCCCCGCACCCCGCACTCGCATGCGGCCGTTTTCATTGAGCTTCATCGAGAGCCGCCGGCGGCAGCCGAGGAGGGGCGCAGGGCCACGCTGCAGGCTGGTCTCGAGGCCCGCCCCTCCGTGAGGCCCCGGCGAGCGCAGCCTGAGGGCAGAGGACGCTACCTCCAGGCCCTGCCCCTCCACCAGGCCCTTGGTCTCTGCCCCCCCACCTAAGACCTGCGTCCTCGGGGTGCTGGGGAGGCCCCGCACTGGCAGCTCTGCCCCCTCCAGTGTCGCCCCTGGGCTTCCCTCTCACCTGCGCTCGGGGGTCACGCCAAGGCTGGACCACTGCGGGCAGCAGGGCGGCCGGGGGTGTCTGGGGGCGCTCGGGGCCCTGCCCAGGGGCTGGCGTGGAAGGCGGGTCAGCCCTCGCACCCACGGCCCTCCCTGGGCCCCGCACCCGCCTGGGGGCCAGAGGGGCGTGTTCGAGCTCTGGGCTCCTGCCAAGCAGGAGACTCCGTCCCAAGGGGCTTTAAACCCTGCTCCCCGACACCTGCCCCCACGCCCCTCGGGCCGCAGCAGAGGCTGCCCTGTGCCTGGAATCTCAAAGAAGTCCCAACTGCTAGGGCAGGGGGAGGTCAGCAAGGAAACTCTCGGCCGGGTTATCGGCTCGAGACCCTTCTCCGTGGTCCTTTGTTACCCTGCGTGAGCGCAAAGCCTCTTCGAAGAAACTCCCCGAAGCTGCAGGAAGCTGCGTGGGGCGGCTGCCCCTCCCGGGGGGGGGGGGAATCCCCAGGCCCAAGCCAGGGAGAGCCCTCAGCCGGCCTCGCGCCGCCGCACCTGTGTGAGCAGAGGAGACAGCCCCTCGGAGCGCTCCACCCACCGCCCTCTACTGCCATCGGGGCGCAGCTCCCGGGCCAGCGCCCTCCCCGCCCCTGGGCACGGCAGGCCTGCGCCCCCTGCGGCGCCATTCCCCACGCCATGTCCGGGTTGCACTGCCCGGATCCCTGAGAATGCCCCCGAGGGCAGGGGCCTGTCTGCCTGCTCCCGCGGAGACTCCAGGCCTGGCGGGGAGCCTTGGCACCCATCCGCGTGAGGGGGCTCGCCCGCGCCCTCTCCCCAGGCGCCGCCAGACCGGGCGGGCGCCCAGATCTGGGCCTTGGTTCCCGGGGTCAGGAGAGGGAGGACTGCGGGCGTCTGGCCCTAGGCCCAGCAGCTGCCGTGACCCCTAAACCCCGCACGGCCCCCTCCGCATCCCAGCAGGGCCTGGCGCTGCCAGCAGCCTGCCCCACACGCCGCCCCTCGCCCCAGGAGCCCCTGCCGGCGACTTCACGGTTTTCCTTCCCACTGGGGGCGCTGCTGGGCTTAGGGAGCTGTGGCAGGCGGGAGCCCTTTGTCCCGGCCTGGGGCCCAGAGAGCCGTCTGCAGGCCTCGAGGGCCTGGCCTTGGCCACAGCTCATGTCCACGCACCCAGGAGGCCCTGGCTGCACCCGCCCCGGCACACAGGCCAGAGGGGCGAGAAGCGCCACTGAGCCTGCCAGGGCTCCGGCACCCCCAGCAAACAGACGGTACCCCCGAAACCCTACCCAGCCCTCACCTTCACCCCCACAGCAGTGCCTGGCTCCCCACAAGGGCTCCTGAGAAACAAGGGGAGGAGGGTTCGGGCAGCTGGTTCTCGCGACGAGGTCGGACTCGCCAGCCGTTCTGCAAGTCCCGGGATGGATTTCAGGGGGAGCCTGCGTGCGAGCAGGTGTGCGTGCTAATGTGCACGTGTGTGCACTTGAGACGTGGGTCTGCACAGCGGGGCCTCGGGCCTTGCTGGCCTTGGCTGGGGGCGCCAGAGCCCTCCCCAGACACCCCCTCGTCAGGAGCTGGGCCGGCGCAGCAGGGCGTGGCGGGGCGGGTGGCGAGGCCCTGACCTCGCCAAGCTGCAGTGCAGCCTCACGGCCTCTGTGTGCCCACCACAGTACGCAGGGGAGGTCCCTGAAAACCGGGTGGAGATGGTGGTCGCAAACCTCACCGTGATGGACCGAGACCAGCCACACTCGCCCAACTGGAATGCCGTGTACCGCGTCATCAGCGGGGACCCCTCGGGGCACTTCAGCGTCCGCACAGACCCCGCCACCAACGAGGGCTTGGTCACTGTGGCGAAGGTGCGCGCTCCTGCTCTGACAGGCACCCAGGCCCGGCCCAGTGGCTCCCAGATGACGTCACAGAGGCAGTGCCCGCTTAAGGCGCAAGACCGGGGGGCCTCAGGGCGCTCGCTGCACCTCCTGGGGCCCGCTCCCCTCCGCCTGTCAACCTCGACTTTCTAGGCTTCCACCATCCTTGCATTCCTGATAGACCCCTCCGCGGATCAGCTTCTCCGCAGGACGCTTGGCTCCCATCTGAAGGCTCTTCAGGGGCCTTCCTGCCCTTGCCCGCCCCGTCTCAGGGCTGCAGGCCACACTCAGGAAGTGTGTGGGGAGGTCCCAGCGGGCTCGGCCGTCCCCAAGGAGCCCAGCTGCCCCACTGTGGCCCAGGATGGGAGGCGGGGTGAGGCAGGCCTCAACTCTCTCCTCCCTGTGGCCCAGCCCCAGGATGCAGAAGCCAAGGGAGCCTGGGACACATGTCCCTGGGCACCTGGCCCCGGACACGGGGCGGGGGGGGGAGGCTGGGGGGCCGCCTCCCTCCCCCGGTGCCCGCCAGCTCACGCCAGCCTCTCCCTGCAGGCAGTCGACTACGAGCTGAACCGTGCCTTCATGCTGACCGTGATGGTGTCCAACCAGGCGCCGCTGGCCAGCGGGATCCAGATGTCCTTCCAGTCCACGGCAGGGGTGACCATCTCGGTCGTGGACGTCAACGAGGCCCCCTACTTCCCCTCCAACCACAAGCTGATCCGCCTGGAGGAGGGTGTGCCCCCCGGGACCGTGCTGACCACGTTCTCGGCGGTGGACCCCGACCGCTTCGTGCAGCAGGCCGTGAGGTGAGGCCCAGCCTCGTGCCCCGTTTCCAGACGGAAGAGCCCCAGAATGCCCAGCGAGATTTGCAGCTGAGAGCCCCGGGGCGTGCGTGGGGTCTCCCGGGCTGGAGGAGCCGTGGGCCCAGCGGTGAGCGAGGCCCGCCGCCAGCAGCGCCCAGCCCCGAGTCCCCCGAGGCCGGCCCGGATGCCGAGTCACGCTGGGTGCCCTCGCCAGCCCCCGCCCTCTGCTCCCCCGCCTCCGCGGGGCTCCCTGGGGGGCCTGGCCCCTGGTGGCTGCAGATCTGCGTCCAGGCCAGTGCCCGCAGGGCACGGGCATGGAGGCGTCCGGCCGCTCACCTCCCTGCCCCGCAGGTACTCGACGCTGTCGGACCCCGCGAGCTGGCTGCACATCAACACCACCAACGGGCAGGTCACCGCCGCGGCCGTGCTGGACCGCGAGTCCCTCTACACCAGGAACAACGTCTACGAGGCCACTTTCCTGGCGGCCGACAACGGTGGGCGCCGGCCAGGCCCTGCGGGCACATGCGGCCACCGGCCACCCGCTCTGACCGCCAGGCCCCAGCCCACCCGCGACGAGGCCGGGCAGCTCCTCCTGCCCGGGGCGGCCCCAGCACCCTGGCTGGGCAGGGGCAGGTGGACTGGCCAGCAGCCCCTCTCGGGCGCAGCCGGGGGCTCCTGGCACCACTGACCCCGTCTCGCAGCCCCCGTGGCCTCTGGCCAGAGCGGCCCCAGACGTGGGTGGGACGGGCTGGGCAGGGCGAGGGGCGGAGCGAGGCGGACACAGGCGGGGCCCGGGGCGGCCGAGCGGAGGCCGGCGGGGCTGCCCAGCGCAGGGCGGGAGGGGCCGCGAGAGGAGAGTCGGGCGGGGTCAGCTGCACTCGCCGGGCCCCGCCGGCGGTGCCCGCTGCCCGTCCGCAGAGCCGCGTGCGCGCCGAGCGTGAGCGCGCACGGCGTGTGCGCGGGGGTGCGCCGGGGTGCGCTGGCCAGTGCAGCAGCGCGGCCGTGCGGCGTTGCGGGGGCAGGGCGGGCCCGCAGGCTGCGCGCGAGGCCCTGGAGCCCCGAGGTGACCAGCGCCCCGCCGCCCACAGGGATCCCCCCGGCCAGCGGCACCGGGACCCTGCAGATCTACCTCATCGACATCAACGACAACGCCCCGGAGCTGCTGCCCCGGGAGGCGCAGGTGTGCGAGAGGCCCGGCCTGAACGCCGTCAACATCACCGCGGCCGACGCGGACGCCGACCCCAACGTGGGCCCCTACGTCTTCGAGCTGCCCTTCGCCCCGGCCGCCGTGCGCAGGAACTGGACCATCACCCGCCTCAGCGGTGAGCCCGGCGGCCTCTGCGGCGTCGCGGGGGCGGGGACGGGACAGCCCGGCGGGGGCTCCGGCCCGCACCGGTCGGCCCCGTCCGCCGCCGGCAGAGAGCACCGTGACCCGCAGCGCGAGGCCGCCCGCCGGGCTCCAGCCGGGCTGCGGTCAGGGAAGGGCCTGACCGCTGCTCCCCAGGGCCGCGAGCCGCCAGCCCGCCGGCCCCTGCAGCATCTTCCCCGAGCACGTTCCCGTCTGGTAGCCGAGACCATCGTCTCCTTTGCGCCTGCGCTCCCGGCGGACCGTTCTTCGTTTCTGTCATTTCGGTCCTTACGCGGCCGTGCCCTGCCCTGGTGTTTTCCCCAGAGGTCCTTTTGCTAATTGATTTGGTGAAACTCTTTGCATATTAAGGAAACCGCGTCCTCACCCCACGCTGCAGAGGTCTCCTCTCGGCGCCGGGCCCGTCAGCTTCATGGGGGGCGCCTGCGTGTCCCCACGTGTGCACCGCTGGGAGGGGCAGGGGCGGGGGCTGGCCATGTGCTGACCTGTCCCGCGCTTGCCCCAGGGGACTACGCCCAGCTCAGCCTGCGCGTGCTGTACCTGGAGCCCGGGGTGTACGACGTCCCCGTCATCGTCACGGACTCCGGGAACCCGCCGCTGTCCAACATGTCCGTCGTCAAGGTCAAGGTGTGCCCGTGCGACGAGAACGGCGACTGCACGGCGGTGGGCGCGGTGGCGGCGGCCGGGCTGGGCACGGGCGCCATCGTGGCCATCCTCATCTGCATCGGCATCCTGCTGAGTGAGTGCGGGCGCCGGCCCTCCCCGGCCCCCTCCCCGGCGCTGCGTCCCGGCGGGGCGGGGCGGGGGCGGGGCGGGGGCGGGGCCGCGCCGTGGCCACGCCTTGCCCAGCGCGTGGGCTCTGCCCCCCGCCCTCACGCGCCTCCCGCCAACGTGGCTTCCCCGAGTGGCGTGAGTGGGGAGGGGCTGCCTGCCGGGGTCCCAGGAGGCAGGACCCGGAGGGAAGGGCGCCGGGCTCGACGCCGTCTCCCCACTTCCGCCCACAGCCGAGGGGCCCTCCAGGTGCCGCTGAGAGGCCGCCGCCTCCAGCTCATCCCGCTGAGCCTGTCCTGGCTACCGAGGTCGGCCTCTGTTGGCCCGGGCGGACAGGGGGCATCTGTGCCCGGTGGGGCGCGCCAGCCTGCCCCGCCTGCCCTGGGAAAGCCGGGCGGGGACCAGCCCCCCGGCAGCCCCTGCCCGGGGCGCCCTTGGCCCGCTGGGGTGCCAGCTCCCTTCGCCCACTCTGCGCTCCCCGCACGCCGCAGCCATGGTCTTGCTGTTCGCGGCGGGGATGAAGCGCCGGGAGCGGGAGCGGCGCGCCAAGCAGCTCCTCATCGACCCCGAGGACGACGTGCGGGACAACATCCTCAAGTACGACGAGGAGGGCGGCGGCGAGGAGGACCAGGTGAGCCGGGGTCCCCGCCGGGCGGGGGCACGGGGAGCCGCAGCCCGGGCCCTGCAGAGCGCGCCCCTCCGGCGTCCCTGAGGGCGGCGGGGCCGCGGGCGGGCAGCTGGGGCGGGGCGTGCGGGGTGGGAGCGGCGCCCCTGCCGCCGCCCGCTGCCCGCGCCGCCCGCCCCAGGACTACGACCTGAGCCAGCTGCAGCAGCCGGAGGCCGTGGAGCACGTGCTGAGCAAGGCCCCCGGCGTGCGGCGCGTGGACGAGCGGCCGGTGGGCGCCGAGCCCCAGTACCCTGCCAGGCCCGTGGTGCCGCACCCGGGAGACATCGGCGACTTCATCAGTGAGGTGGGTGCCGGCGCCCCTGCCTCCCACGCAGGCGCGCCCCGGGAACGCCCCCGCCCCGGCCGGCCGCGTGAGCCCCGCCCCGTCTCCGCAGGGGCTGCGCGCAGCGGACAACGACCCCACGGCGCCCCCCTACGACTCCCTGCTGGTCTTTGACTACGAGGGCAGCGGCTCCACCGCGGGCTCCGTCAGCTCCCTGAGCTCGTCCAGCTCCGGCGACCAGGACTACGACTACCTGGGCGACTGGGGGCCCCGCTTCCGGAAGCTGGCGGACATGTACGGGGGCGGCGAGGACTGAGCCCGCCGCCGAGGGAACAGCCCGGGCCCAGGCGGGCGGGGCGGCGCGGTCTCCCCTGGACCTGCCCTGGCCGGCGTCGGGGCCGCAGCCCAGCTGACCCGCATGCTCAGCCGCCGGCGGGAGAGCGGGCACGGCCCACACTGAAGCTCCTGCGGCGGCAGCGCTGTTTGACGAACGTGGAAGTGCCTTTCGGTGCGCGTCGGCCCTCAGCTGGGGTGCTGCAGTGGACGCCGCCCGAGCGCCCCGGGGCCCGCCGGAAGCCGGCCGGAATGGGGAGGACCTTTATTTTTGCCTCTTCCGGGGGAAAGTCACTTGACAAAATTCACGAAGAGCTAGTTGGGGACACCCCAGCAGCCCTCCGGGGGCCTCTTGCTGCGCGCAGGCCCTGGGCGCTCCCGAGGCCGCTGGGTGGCGGCGGCGCCAGCAGCAGAGGGCTCTGGCCGAGCTGGCACCGCGGCACAGCCGCGCCCGGCCTTCCCGGGCCTGCCCCCAGGGCCTGGCCCCGGCGCTCCCCATCCCCCTGCCATCGCAGGGGCCCGCGGTCAGCCAGTCAGCCTCCCCAAGGCTGGTGTCACCCAGTGCCGCCCGGTCCCCTGCCTCGGTGTCCGGCGAAGCCACAGCCTGAACCACTCGGCACCCGAAGACGCGGGCGTGAGCCTCCCCTCCCCCGTCAGGCCTGGCAGCCTCCGCAGCGCCGGGGCTCCCCTAGCGGGGCGGGGCGTCTGATGCGCAGAGCCCCCGCGGCTGCCCATCTGTCCCCGCGTGTCCGCCTCCCTCCCTCCCTCCGGCCCCGGCAGCACGGGCGGGCGGCAGCAGAGGGAGGGGCCTTGGCGGAGGGGACGCGGAAAACGGTGTCCCCGCACCTGGGGGGCCGCTGCCTCTGCCCCGGCACGCAGGCCCCGGCCCCTCCCAGGGGCGCCCACAGCCCGCGGCCAGGAGGGCACCCGCGGTGGGCCAGCTCCTCTGCGCTGTGGCCTGGGAGCCGTGGGCAGGACTTGGCCCCGGCCGTCTTGGGGAGGGGCGGGCACTGACGAGGACGAAGCTGCCGCTGCTGTGGAGAACACCCCGGCCGGCCTCGGGCAGACTGCGCTCCCCGGGCCTCCAGCAGCGCCTGGGGCCCCCAGGGTCGGTGGTGGTGTCGGGGCAGCGGCTGCGGTGCCCGCTCTGCGGCCCCGAGGAGCCCGTGTGATGTGCGAGCGCGGGGCGCCAGGCTGTTCCCCAGCCGCTCCCCGCGCCATTCCCGCCTCCCCCAGGGCTGTGGCCCTGCTTGGCCTGTGGCCTCCCGTGCATCCGACCCCTCTGGCCGGCGCTCCCCGTGTGGCCTGCTGGGACGCAGGGCAGGGGGCCGTCTCAGGCCGTGCTATGCAAATCGCTGGGGGCCGCGGGGGTGGGAGCTGGAATCTCGTTTTTTGTTTGTTTGCAGGAAGTTCACCCCCGGTCGGGTTCCAAGTGTGCGCGTGGGGGCGCGGCTGTGGGCGGGCCCTGGCTCACCCTGAGCCGGATGCGCCAGGCCAGGGCTGAGCAGCGGCCACGCGGGCCTGTGGGGGCCCCGGGAGCGCTCGCTGCGCGCCTGACCCCCGGAGGCCTGGCGCGCCGCCCACCCGCCGCCGCCCCCTGCCTCCCGCGTGGCCAGCTGCCAGGCTGCGGCTGGGGGGCCTCGCCAAGCCCATCCCCGACTCCATCCTGCTGGACAGCTGCCCCTGCTCACTCCCGCCCCAGCAGCCCCTGGGGGCAGGGAAAGATGGGGTTCCCACGCCCGCCCAGAGCCTGTCGGGGCCCCCAAAGCGCAGGAGTTAGCGTTAGCTCGGCGGACTGTCCAGTCCGACGTCCCCCTTACGTAGCCCGCCATTACGCCACGGGGCCCGGCGTGCGCGCTGGCAACGTGCTGGGGCGGGGCTTGGTCTCCGCGGCGGGGGGCGCCCTGCGCGACAGCACTGAGGGGCTTTGCCCAGCAGGCAGCCCGGGGCCACCGTGCCCGCCTGGGCCTCAGCACCCACCTCCCGGCCACGCAGGTCCCTTTCTTCGGCACGTCCAGAGGGCTGGCCCCCCGCGTCAGGCCCAGGGGTGCCTCAGTTTCCCTAGCGTGGGCTGCGGCGGTGCCCGGTTCTCCCCCAGGCACAGAGCCGGGGGCAGGCTCCTGGGCGTTGTCATCGCCAAGGCCAACCCCGAGGAACAGGGGGTGCCGCCAGGGCCCGGCCAGTGCGCGGGCTCGCCCAGCGGGGCTCGGACACACCCCTCGCGCGGCCGGGACACTTTCTCGTTCTTCCCTCCTGTTTTCATTCTGGTTCCTTTCTGCATGTTTCTTTTGCAAACGGACAAAATGTGCAGCGGCCCGCATGACCGAGGCTGCCGGGAGCCCCCGGAGTATGCTGTGTTCGCCCGCGGCCGAGCGCCGCCGGCCGGACAGACGTTCGACTTTTTTTGTAACCGTCAACAGCACAACTATTTTGTATTGTTGTTTGTATCATTTTGTACCAAAAAAAAAAAAAAAAAGGAAAAAAGGGGGCAGGGAAAGTGCTGCGACATTTTCGGTGTTTTTAGTGCCAAGGGGCTGTGGCGCCAAACGCGGAGGCGCCGGGCGGCCGAGGCCGCTGCCCAGGGGAGGAAATAAAGTCCCCTTTCAAAGAGCCTTCACCTGGCTGGTTCTTCCCACAGGTGTCCGGGCGGGAGGGCGGGAGGCGGAGGCCGCGGTGGGGGCGCAGCCAGATCAGAGCACAGGCCTCTGACACGCGCGCACCCGCGCCGGCCCTCAGGGGGCACTTTCTGCAACCCCACACACGGCGGAGGTCAGCAGCGGAGACAGCCCCTCGCCGCGGCCCCTGGAACCATGGGAACACCCCAGCCCCTGCCGGGGAGTGAGGCCGCAGCAGCTCCCGGTGCTCCTCACGGAGGGGCCAGCGGCCAGCAGCGAGGCAGTTGGGGCTACAGCCCAGGGGGTTCTGGCCGCAGGCCTGGCGAGGCCTCCGCCCGGCCCCTGGCCCCTCTGATGCGGCGCCATCACCACCGGCCAGCGGGGCCTCGCCCCGGCGGGGCATCCCTCGGGAGAGTTCCACAGCTCAGCTGGGTCACCCCGAGTCCCTGCTGAGGCCCTCCAGGCCCCATGCGCGGGAGTGAGCCCCCGACAGGCCAGCGGAGTCCAGCCCTGCCCCGGGGAACTGCTCAGGGAGCAAGGTCAGCAGAGATGTTGAGGGGCAACGTCAGAGGAAACCCCCACTGGCTGGGCCAGGCTCCGGGGCGCCCCCACCCTGGGAAGCCGCTCTGCCTCCTGACCGGCCCCCCAGGCCTTTTCTTGGGCACAAATTTGCATCCACAAAGCATAACAAAAATCGGTCCCCTAATTGCGGGTACACTTGATAATTACAGGCACAATTAGCCACTTGCTAATTTTGAGGTGCTGAGCAGCTAATTATGTTCCCAATCAGGCAGTCCCCGTGGGGGGGAGATGCAATCAGACCGGGGATGCCCTGGGCCCCGCCCCACCCAGCTCCCTCCAGGGGCTGCCCCACAGCTGGAGTGACGGGGAACCCCTTCCCGGGGGCGGGGCCTGCTCTGGGGTCACTTCCCAGCAGGAAGGCGCCCTCTGCGCGGGGCAGGCCGGGCGGGTGGGGCGGGTGGGGCATCAGCCCCGGCTCCTCGCTGCCCGCCTGTGGGGGCGGGGGGCCCTGACCGCGGCTGGGTCACGTCCAGGACCCAGGACGCAGGTCCCGGAGCCCAGTCGGGGGTGGGACCCGGGGGCGCGGGGAGGGGGCGGGGAGCAGCAGGCAGCGAGCGCGAGGGCGGCCCCAGCGAGACTGAACCGGGCAGCTGGGAGCGGAGCCCGGCGGCCACACCTGCAGACACCCCATCTCCTCCGGAGGCTGCGGGCCCCCCTGAGCGGTAAGGGGGCCAGCGAGGCAGCTGGGGGACGCCAGAGTCTCCGAACAGCGACCAGTCGGTGGCATGGGGCCTGGGGGCAGCGCCCTGCTCAGCTCAGCATTTTCCACCCCTTGGGGCGCGCTCTGCCTCCACACAGGGCAGCTGACCAGGTGGGGTCCCTCGCTCGGGTGTCCGGCCCAACACGGCCTCCTACGCGGCACCTGCCCGGTGACAGCCCCGCCCAGAACCAGCTCTGTAGCCCGGGGCCCCCAACGCCAGGGGTGGCTCTGGCCCCCAGTGGTGTCCGTGATCCTGGGCGCCCCAGAGCGCGCGCATCTTGGATGAGCGCCAGCTGGGGCGCGAAGCGGGGGGGGGGGGGGGGTCCCCCCCC